>VZTL01079137.1:0-15715 GCA_013400535.1 Scopus umbretta
GTAAGCACTGCTCAGCAATAACATAAAACATCCCCGTATTATCAGCACTGTTTTCAGCACAAATCCAAAGCACAAACCCATACTAGCTACTATGAAGAAAATTAACTCTATCCCAGGCAAAACCAGCATATTCTCCACCCCTTATTCCATACCATCTATGTCATGCCCAGGTCCCATACTTTCCAATACATTCCAATTAATCACCACTGCTTTTCCTGCCTTTTAATATAGACACGTACTTACGATTCCCTTAGTTTATGGACCACCCCTGTGAAATGTCCATAAAATGCCCATAAATGTCCACTAATGTCCACAGAATGTCCATTGAGTTTATTTAGTCCATGACTTTGGGCTCCATCTGTTATGCTGGTCTCTCAGGAGAGGAGAGGTGGTGTGTTGCGTGGAGTTACTGGGCACCAAAGCCAGCTCAGGTCACGTTGCTCCTGCACTTGCCCAGCTTCTTGTAAGGTTTGTCCTCCATTGATTCAGGTGGTTCCTTCTATAGTAATTCCTATAACATGCAACTCAAATCCCAGGTTACAACAATTTAAGGGTATTTCCATTACAATCTCCACCCCTGGCCCCTTTGGACTAGACTATAGGGTTTAACATTGCAATGGAACTCCTGACCTTGACCCTGCTCCACCTTGGACTTATCCACGGACTACAGTCCCTTTGGGGTGTACCTGATCCAAGTGGAGCTTATCTGTGAGCCACGGCCTCTCCAGGGGTATACTTGCTGCGGCATAGACTTACCCACAGCCATGGTCGCTTTGAGGTGCACCTGTTCCAGAATGGCCTTATCCATTGGAGCAAATCCTCATAGAAGCCATTTCCAGGCATGAGAATGGCAAGAAGGTGACTGGGAGCAGTCAGCATAGATTTATCAAGGGCAAAGGACGATGGCCAACCTCATTGCCTTCCCTGACAAGGTGACTAAGCCTGTGGACTGTGGACAAGGGGAGGCCAATGGATGTTGTATACCTTGGCTTTAGCAACGGCTTTGACAGAGTCTCCTATAGTTTCTGTATAAACAAATACGGGATGGGTAAGTGAATGACAAGATGGGTGGAATCTTGGCTGGCCTACTGATGTCAGAGGTGTGACCAGTGGTGCAAAGTCCAGCTGGCAGGCAGCATATTAGTGGGGTCCCTCGGGGACTGTAACTGACCAATAAACCCCTACAGTGGAAGAAGGCTCAGTGGAGGTGGCCAAGGGCAGTGTGCCCATGAAGCTCAGAGAGTAACACAGGGTGTGACTGACCACGCCTGTTGCAAAGAAGCTGACTTTGTCTCAGCACAAAGGAGACCAGAGGGTGGCCTTTGTTGTAGATAGATGGCTATGTCAGTTGAATGGATCACCTGGTGGTATAAATATTTATTTCTGAGTTGATTAAATGAGCACGAATGTCTCCCTCAGTTAGGCAGACCAGCATGGGGGGAGTGAATACATGGCTCAGCCCAACATAGCAGTATAAAAACTAAACAACTAACAGAAGAATTTCAAAGAAAGCAAAGAGCTTGAGCTGGCTTCAACCCATATTCCTGGGTAGTGGGAACACTTAGTGTCGTGACAGTGAGCGTATTATACAGACCTGTAATGGGAATCATGTTGGTATTGTGATTGAACTGTGTATCGCAATTGCTATGTTCTGGTAAGTGTGACTTAAGATTTGTATTGTGTTTTCAGTGTATTTTGTATCACTCTGCTACATCAGAAATCCCGTGTAACATCAACTATCTTCAAATAAGTAAATTTGATATTAAATGTTATGCTCTCCACAGAGGGAATATTGAAAAGAACCTGAACAGAGAGAATTGGACTCTGACAGGGATCAGTACTGGGACTGCAGTGTTTGAAGTCTTCGTTAAAGACCTTGATAATGGGACCCTTAGCAAGAGTGCAGATGGCACCAAGGTGGAAGTAGCCAGTATGCTGAAAGTCATGGCTGCTATTCAGAGGGACCTAGACAAGCTGGACAAGTGGGCTCACGGGAACCTCCTGAAGTTCAACAAAAGCAAATTCAAAGTCCTGCACTGGGAATGGAATAACCCCATGCAACCATACAGGCTGCGGCTGACTGTCTAGGAAGAAGCTTTGCAGAAAAATACCTGGTGGTCCTGGTGGACAACCAGTTGACCATGAGTTAACAATGTGTGCTTGTGGCAAAGAAGCCTGTCAGTGTCCTGGCATGAGAGTAGTGTGAGACCACTGAGCTGTCTGAGGCTCTGGCACATGATGTATGAGGAGAGGCTGAGAGAGCTGGGTCTGTCCAGCCTGGAGAAGAGAAAGCAAAGGGGAGACCCTATTGCTCTTTGCAACTACCCGACTGCAGGATGCAGACAACACAGAGCCAGACTTTTCTCCAGGATGCACATGGAAAGGATGAACAGCAAAAGGCACAAATTGGAATATGAGAAATTCCATTTATATATTGGGATTTTTTTTTTATTTTTTTTTTTTTTACCAGAGTGTGGTCAAACACTTGGGCAAACTGGTCTGGAAAGGTTATGGGATTTCCATGCATGGAGGTGTTCAGGGCTCAGCTGGACACAGCTCTGGGCAGCTTGACCTAATTAGACCTGCTCTGAGCAGGCGGTTGGACTAGATCCCTCTGGAGGTCCTTTCCAGCCTAAATTATTCTGTGATGCTATGATTTTTTTTAAGTAGAGCATTTTCTTTCCTAGAAGCATTACAATATGCTACATTGACTGTCAGTTTTGGGGCATGGTCAGGAAAGAGGAGGGAGACGAATTTCCCCTCCCAGGTTAGTTTGTTTGATGTCTTAGATATTTGTTTGCTTGTATGTCTTGGGGGGGATTTGCTTTTGCCCACAGCCTGTCGTACAATTCTTGTGGGCATCTCTCATTCTCTTGCTCACTACCCATAGCAGACAGCAGGCTCCGAATTAAGAGTCTATCAGCTTAACTGAAATTTCTGTGCTGAATATTTTGGTGGAATTTAAGAGTCTCAGCACAACAAAAGGTGAGACTTCTACAGTGGGAGATGAAGGTAAAGAAAGATGAGTTAGTTGTTTGTTTTAGTAACTAATATTCACATGCACACTATTCATTTTTGTAAGGACCACTGTATTTATACTTGCAGAATAAAATAATGAGACATAAGCTTAACACAGTTTCTAATCATCATGAAAGCTTTCATGAAAACCAAACCTGTAGCAGACCTTCTAACCACTCTGTCAGACTTGGCAAATGTAAGAGATAGGATGTACGTTGGAGCTTTCTCCTAAGGAAAGGAGATTCTCTCTTTAAGCATCTTTTATGCATGTGCATTTGTAAACCAAATCCAACGGCTAGTTCCTTCACAGTAGACTTGTAAATCTTTTTCTGTGGGAATACAGTAACATAGGAGCATTGCACTTCAGTTATTATGTCACTAGAGGCATGGTGTTGTCAAAGACCAAATCTTTAGATATCTTGGAAAACACACCCCATTGTGCTATCGCCTTTGAAGAACACTTGATGTTAAAACATCTCCAGAACCTATTGTACAAACTCTACAAGGTTGACTGCTCTTATTGCTCCATTAATAGGGACCCTATAATCTTTCTTACTTTAAACCATTATAAGCTTACTTTGTTCTCAGTTCCGCACCCAACTGTACAACTTAACAATGGTAACTTGTTGACTGTTGACCTCTGTAGATCCTTCAGCTCAACCTCTCTCAAACAAAACCAGTTTCTGTATGCGTAGCCATTAGTAAGGGCTATAATTATGCAAGAATATCTTAACATGTTCCCCAGACTAGATAGTCCAACCATGCCCTCTGTTACACTGTACTCTTCCTGCAGCCTGCAGTGACTGCAGGGTTAAAAGTAACCATCAGGACCCTGGCAGCATTCACCTCCCACCCCAAGAAGCCCAGCTACCTAGGCTCTGGGCCAATGCTGATAAGTAGCTGCCTGGCCTTGAACAGAGCTCTCTGAGACCAAGCTAGTAGCCGTTTGTGTGGGGGCTGCCCCCGCTTCTCTCGGCAACTGCGTTTAAGCCGAGAGTCTCGTCCTGACCCCCACCTGCGCTGGGCTGCAGCTGCATCGCAGCTGTGCCTGCGCCTGGCTGCTGGCAAGTGGCACGCAGTGGTGGCTACACACGGTAGCGAGGCGAGTCAGCCGTGAGCAGTCCCACCAAGAGGGAGCCCCGATGCAGAGTGGCAAGTTCAGGTTGGGATCAGGGCTGGAGACAGCAGTCAAGGTCAGACACAGCTCAGGGCAGGTGACGGGGTGGGTCCGAGTTCACACTGGGAAGCAGAGCCGCTGAGTCCGGGTCAGGGATAGACCGGCGAAGGTCTGAAACTGAGCATGGATGCAGCTGCTGCCCAGCTGCAGCGTAGCGCCAGCAGGGGCTGGTGGTAAAGCTTCAGCTTAAAAGCAGTTCTCGAGCGAAGGGAGTGGCAGGCCCTTATGCCCTGCTTTCTTCACAACGGCTCTGGTCAGCAGAGGAGCTGGCCTTGGACTCAGCCAGCTAAACTCTTTCCAGTGACCAGCTAAACACCTAGAAGGGGGATGACATCAGGATGCTGTGGCTAGTAACTCTGTTCACAGCAGTTCTGTGCCATGAGTCTGTGCTGTTGTCATGAGGGGTTTGGTCATGCCTTTTCTTACTTGGAGGAGAAGAAAAATTGTGAGTAACAAGGCGAAGAAACAGTGCCCCACCTATTCATGTATGTTCATATAACATGGCCTCACACTAGCCCATGACATGAGAATCTCTGTTGCTGCCACTTGTTTCTTAATCCAGAACTACTTTCACTCCTTTGGCACTGCTCATGGCTTCTGTTTGCCTGGAGGTCTTGCTTAACGTTGCCTGAATTTTTTTTAATACCTTTCCAGACAGCCCAGATCCACTTTCTTGTTGTAGTCAGTGACATAGCCAAGCTTCAAGCCTGAAGCAACCCAGCTGCCACTCTTCTTGTGTGTGTTGTAGTGTGGTGGTTTGTGGGACCGTGAACTGTACACGTCTGGCTAATGCTGATACCTCAGAACAACGCAGGGGGTGGGTATTCTTAGTCACTGCAGCTTTTATGTGTTGGTCACAACAGTCAGCAATGAAAATAAACCATGGTGTTAGGACTGGTGGATCACCATTGAACCACTCAGGGACATTCTTCCATTGTGAAGACCAAACCTATCCTGCTGATAGCTCGCAGGCTGGATTTGGTCCATGGGTACTTTAATCAAATCCACTCCCTTTTTTGTATTTGTCCCATGCCTTGGGACATCTCCTGTGCCTGACAGAGCCCTGTCACTGTGCCTGTGCTAGACTTCTAGAGGTAGGAGCCATCATGTCCACTATGGCTATTCAGTGCATCCTCAGCAAGAAACAAAGGAAGTTGTACCACATGCAAAATAAAGTCCCAATGGAAAAAACACCAAAAGAGGAAAATGTAACCATGTGGCCCCAAAGTACCAGGCTGATCAGATGCTGTGGCAGTCATACCTGTTCTTTAGTTTTCGGTACTTTTTTTTTAATAGAAAAGAAGTCTTTTCAGCAATCTCAACTTTCCACCAAAGTAAGCATACTGTCATGCAAAGCATACACTTTTTGAAAAGGTTAGCAGAGTCAGCAACCACCAGAACCAATTTTGACATAGTTTTCAGCCACCCCTTTGTTGGACTAGCAGGAAGTCCCTAGTTAGAAGCTTCTTTTGCAGACCAGCCAAGTCTGGCACTAAATCACTCCAGCCTTCCCTAGTGGGTGGGGGATTATCCTTACTCAGAGTTAGTTATAAAATCCTATCCCTTTGCCACAGGGACCATTCATACAACCTCTGCAGAATCTAGAGTCACCGTAGCTAAAACTCTGCTTTGTCAGCAAAGACTGTGCAAATTTCAGCCTATGATTCATGGGGAAGTCTGTTCAGAAATCTCTGGCTTGCTTTTGAACTATTTCCAGTCACTGTTTTTGTTGGCTTCATGACGGAAAAGAATTTTAATAACTGTCTTTAGAGACCTTTATTTTGTGCATCGCATACCAACTCATCTTTTCATTCATCTGTTCAGTTCTCTCCAGACTAGCAGTTCTCTACAAGTTTTCCTAGTTCAGAAAGCTATTTTTTTCTGTTTATTGTCATTTATAAAATCTGAATTCCTTTACAATAACTAGTGATGAAAACCTCTTTTTTCTATTGCTGCCCTGTATGGGGAGTACTTGCATTGGAGAAGCTTTTCTGGAGGAACTCATGGTGTCTAGGGGATGTATTAATTATGCAGGCAGCAGACCTTCTACAGCTTCAATTGATTTTCTGCCCATAGGTTGGACAGGGGATTGACAGACAATGCCACAACTTATAAACATGAGTCTTTTTCTTCTTGTCAGCTGTATGATATTCCATAGGTGAGCCAATTATGGGCAGAGTTATCAACTGTCAATACCTCAAACAAGAACCACAAGATCATAAAATCATAGGATTGTTTAGGTTGGAAAAGCCCTTTAACATCATCGAGTCCAACCGTAAACCTGACACTGCCAAGCCCACCGCTAAACCATGTCCCTAAGCAGCACATCTACATGTCTTTTAAACACCTCCAGGGATGATGACTCCACCACTTCCCTGGGCAGTCTGTTCCAGTGCTTAATGACCCTTTAGGTGAAGAAGTTTTTCCTAGCATCCAATCTAAATGTCCCCTGATGCAACTTGAGGCCATTTCCTCTTGGCCTGTCTCTTGTTACTTGGGAAAAGAGACCAACCCCCACTTCGCTACAACCTGCTTTCAGGTAGTTGCAGACAGCAATAAGGTCTCCCCTCAGCCTCCTTTTCTCCAGGCTAAACAACCCCAGTTCCCTCAGCTGCTCCTCATAGGACTTGTGCTCTTGACCTTTCAAGCAGATTTTTAAGGAAATATTCACACCACCTAAGCTAAAGCATCTTTCTTAGACTGTGCTTCAGCTGGACACTTAGGGGACTACACAGGGAGCCTGAGAGAGCTGACTGAAGCACCCTGTTCCGTGAAATTAGGCAGAAACAGTATTTTGATTAGTATTCCCATGAAATGAACTGTTGGATGAAGTTCCCTCCTCATCTCTGAAGCTTCTGCCATCACTGTTTCACGGTATTTGGATTCTAGTATTATTGTTTTGGGGGTTTTCATTTCCCTCTTTCAGACAAAGATAGTGCCACAGAGGCTCAGCAACATTTGTACGTCACCAAATTTACTAACTGCATACTAACATTTATAGCGTGACTGCTGCTCGGGTCACCTTCTGTCACAGAAGGTGGAGGTCACTGTTAGAAGGTCAATGCAACTGGGCTAATGCTTGCTGGTTGTCTCAGGGAAGAAGTCCTCAGTTCAAATAATTTAAATAAAAAACAGGATCAAAGGGGTCTGTAAATTAATTACCAGCATATATTTAACTGACAATCAGTGATCTATACATTAAGGATCAATATTGGTAGTACAACAGATAAGCCACAATACTAGGCACTTAGGAAATCTCAGTAATTATCTACACATTTCTAAAGATCCTTCTAATTTCAAGAAATTCTGACTGCACACACATGTGGACACACACACAGTCACACAGGTATATACTTAAATCTCTCCTCTCACAGGACAAGCAACTTCTCCCCTGCCCCCATCCTTCTGAAAGTAAGGGGTCCCCTACTTGCACTTGTGTTATGGACTAAGCAGATGGTCTGGCCTAAGCAGGAGATGGGATGCCACAGGGTGACTCCTGGCGGTGTCAAACCAGGTTTTGGCTGTTGCTGTTTCCAGTCCCAAGGTCTCTCCCCTCCTGTTACAAATGTTCATGCTTCTTTTGTACTTCTTTTCATGCCGCTTCTTTGTTTCAGAAACCTCTTTGAAATTCCCTGACTACTGTTTGATCTGGGTGATGATCACATTCCTCTTTAAAGTAATCAGTTTTGGGCACCTGCCTTCCAGATAATTTTTATATTTGATCCATACACTCCCTCTGCACTCATGTTGTTGTTCTAACAAGCAAGCTTCCTCAGGTCATTTGCCAAGGCCGGGACATGAGCACTCTCAAAAGGGTCTTGCTGTCATAGTTCTGACTGCGAATCCTCCAGGTAAGCTTATGTCAGCCAAAAGAGATTTTGTGTCAGTAGAGTTAAATCAAAAAGCAAATTTTCCAGTACAAGCAGCATTCTCATGGTTGGTGGTAATAGGAAAAGAGAGGGGAAAATTTTCAGCTCTGGATCACGTTTTTCTCAACCCGTCAGAGCAAAGACGTACTAGGGAAGACGTCATAGTGCAAACCTCATTAAAAGAAGCAATGTTGAAAGACTCTGCATGTGGAAATAACCTCAGTTCAAGCTGCAGTCTCCTAGAAGATTATGGGGCAAACCCTCCTGGAAATTCATTTAACATCATGTTAACACCTTGTTAAATGACGAGCGCACCCTGATCAGGCTCACAGATCATGAGAAACTGGGACGAGCAGTTGCTACGCTGAGAAGTAGTTCTGACACTCAGAAGGATCTTGACAGGAATCTCATGAAGTTCAACAGGTGCAAATGTAAAGTCCTGCACCTGGAAGGGAGTAACCCCATGCAACCATACAGGCTGGGGCTGACTAAGCAGCAGCTCTGCAGAAAAGGACCCAGGGCTCCTAGTGGACAGCCAGTTGACCATGAGCCAGTGGTATGACCTTGCGGCAAAGCAGCCCATTGGCATCCTGGGCTGTGTTAGTATGAGTGTAGCCAGCAGGCCCAGGGAAGTGATCCTTCTCCTCTGCTTGGTACACAGGAGACCACATTTGGAGTTCTGTGCCCGGTTTTGGGCCCCCCGCCAGTACAAGAGGGATAATGAAATATTGGCACAAACACAATGGGAGACCACAGAGTTGGTTGAGGCTCTGGCACATGACATGCAAGGAAAGGCTGAAAGAGCCCGGTCTGTCTAGCCTGGAGCAGAGAATGCAAAGGTGAGACCTTATTGTGTATTCTACTATGAAAAACATGGAGAGAGATGGTTACACAGAAGAAGGAGCCAGACTCCCAAGATGCACAGGGAAAGGACAAGAGGCAACAGGCACACACGAGAGATATTCCAATTAGATATGATGAAAAAACTCTTCCCAATAAGGGTGGCCTAACACTGGGACAGGTGCCCCGAGAGGCTGTTGGACCTCCATCCTTGGAGTTATGCAAAGTTTGACTAGAAAAGGTCAGGAGCAAAATCCATCTAACCTTGAAGATAGCTCCACTGTGAACAGAAGGCTGGATGAGGAAACCTCTGGAAGTCCCCTCCAGCCTGATTTATTCTGTGATTCTATAAGGAGGAGTGACAGCGGCTTCCACCCTCCATTACAGATTTCAGAGAGACACAGCTGCTGGTGAGTTTGTAACCACTAGGTGGAACCCAAACACTTTGCATTAATTCACTCAGCTGTAGGGAGTTAATCCTGATTTTCTGTGAGGCTGTGGTTCTGGTAGCTGAGTGTCAACACCTGTGCTCAGTAACGTAAGATTTGCATGAAAATACAGTTAGTGCTCTCAAAATATGGGTAACTCGTTCACTCCAGTGAGCTGAGACAGTGAATATTTTATGTCCAAGCCATGGAAATGTTACTGGTTCCTACTGTGTGGCACAAAAACCTCTGATGATTTAATAAAGAGCACTGGGATACATCCTCCATTAGATAGACCACCAGCATGTGATTTTGGGTAAGTCATTTAACCTGACTGTGGCTTGGTTCCCCCATTGCTAAGGTGAGTTTTGAAATTATCTGCATTGAAGTGTGCTGAGTGTCCAATACATTATTCATGAAATGATTTAATACTCTTAGGTGGGGTATATTGTGCCAATACATTGTGGCAGACAAAAATGTGGTTGTCTAGAAACCACTGTGCCACCACAAATCCTGTACTCTGCTGTCCTCCAGGTTTCTAGGCAGCAGGAAGAGGAGACTCCAGACTTACTTTCTTACAGCCCACTAAACAAAACAAACTAAAGACTTACCACTCATTTCTGAAAAGCTTAGAATGTTTAATTATTATTAAAGAATAACTAGTATTACAAAGCCTAGAGGCCCCAGGCAAGATCAGGTCTCTGTTGTACTGTGTCTTGTACAAACACAGAGTAAGAGGAATTCCTTCCCTTAAGCAGGTTACAGTCTTCATAGAAAAAAAAAATGTACCTGGAGACAAAGAAAGCAAGCAGTGCCCTAGTAAATGCAAACAAGCCATCGCTTTACAGAAGAGAATTCATAGGGAAAAGAGTAGCTCAGCAGCTGGTGTAAAGCTGACATAGCACCACTGATGCTGTGAGTTTACAGCAATTTATATCAGCTGAGGATATGCCTAAGGTAGGTGAAGTGTCTTTCTTAATGTCATATTCAAAGCCTAGCCTGGAGTTGAACCAGATCTTCAGAATCCTAATCACAAGGCTCTCCTTTCATGCGCTTGCTTTCCCACCGGACAGCTCCTGGAAGAGTGGCTTGCTCGTCTCAGATTGTGGTCCTCAAGGACTCAGCTGAAACATCATTGCACACAGCTTGTAGGAACCTAGCTGGGATTTTTAGATAGGCACACAGTAACGTGGAGAAAGACTAATTCAGATCTGAAAAAGAAAAGACTGAAAAATTGTAATTCGTGGTTTGAAAGGAGTGGTGGAAGGAAAGTAGGATTCTCGCTATTTCCAAGTAAATTCTTAAAATAAATGCATTTTCAAAGTGATGCTTGATGATTAAATGTTGTCTTTTTTCAACTAATACAATGTAATATATTGCTGTCTAACCTTCTATCAGATAATTGAGTTGTATATAATTGAATATATTGCTCCAGATGAATTAGCAGCCTCTAAAAGTCATAAAAGATTATTTTTCCTTACCTGCATTGGGGTGATATTGTGACTATATTAATAGCAGCCAGGCAGCACAGTGCAATATGGAGATATTTGATTTCTCAAGACACATGGGAGGCAGATGGCTTCAAAATATTGCTCAACAGTTACTTTACTTTTCAAATGGAAAAACTCCCAGGAATAACTGGTAACTATTTTGAGAAATGTTTATAAGGTATCCAGCTGAAGATAAAAAAAAAAAGAAACATTTTTATCAATTTGTATGTATAAACAAAAGGCACACCAAGAAATCAGTGAAAGTCACCAGAATATTGAAAATGGAGCAGGAAAACCTGCTCCGTTAGTAGGAGACTAATGGTCCTTCTGGTATACTGTCATTCAGAGAAAGGAAAGCCAAACCTCCTACAAGCACATTTTGCTGACTGCCAAAAGCGTGCGGTGAAAGTGGTAGGGAAGTTAGTTCCTAATTTAATTTGTCGATTAATTGACGGCTTATATGAAAGACATGAATTGATAGTGGAGCAGTCCAGAACTGTAACTTAAGTGTTTGTAGAGTGTTTAGTCTCTTAGACTTCCAGGTTCAGACTGCGGGTTTAACAGGAACAGTTTACAGAACATAATTTGAAGCCAGTGAAGTTTCTGTTGGAGGTGTTCAACCAGGAGAGTAGAACTCCAGGACAAGATATTATTGAGCAGAGTTAGTACCAGTCACACAAAAAAAGGTACGGAAGAAGACAGAGGATGAACGCTGTACAGGTAGCAAGCCAGTCCTCCTCAGTCACAGACCAAGCTAAGGACATCGCATTTCCCACTTTTTTTCTTCCTGTCCGTGCAGTGTTATTAAAGAAGGATGCAAAACTTTCGCTTTGCAATGCTAGCGACTAGAGGAAGATCAGTCAAATTAGGTACTTGGATTGAGAATAGGTTGAATAACTTTCTTTTTATTATTATTATTATTGCAGGCTTGCTCTGCACATGAATTCTGAATTTCCTGGCTTTAGTCAGTAATCTTCTCTTTCTGTTTCACAAACGCTAACAACTGAACAGCTCTTGGAAAAAAGTAGTTTGCCTCAGAGACTTTTTGCAGTATTCTTGGAAATAAGGACAGAAATGAAATGAAGAAAGCAAATGACTTGTGAAAAGGGAGTTGCAGGGTTGTTGTAGCAGTCCAGGATATAAAAGACTGTGCCTGTAATGATAAATTTTATTAATCTGACATAAAGTGGCAAAACTTTAAAACAGTAACTAATATTTTAATGACTCATTGCTAATTCTCCTAAGAGAGTAAATAATAAATGCCCATTCAGCTCCTCCTTCACTTTCATAAAACTGTGTTTTACACTGACCACACAGAAATATTGTCTTCCAGATTAAGAGGCGCATTTGCAACTTGTGCTTAATTATAAAATCCCTGTGGTCTTGGCTGGAGACAGTTTTCCTAGACTTTGGGCTTGATTATCTTCTGTCATATGCAGGCATCTGCTTATTGGAGGGCACACGTCTGTATTAAGAAAGCCTGGTGCTGATGTGCAACATTCACAAGTGATTAAGGCTTTACCTTTAGTTTAACCCTCTTCCATCTATTCTGGAATAGTTCTGCCTCCAGCAAAGGGAAGCTAATTGATTTTGGTTTTCCAAATAGTGGTTTAACAAACAAAAACAAGTTTAAAAATTAAATAGGATCATGTGTTGCTCCAAGCAGATTGTACTCTTACGCTTGGGAAGAAATTGGAAATTGCATGGGGGTTATATACTACTACAGTGTGATCATACCAGCTCCAGGATGCCTTCTATTCCAGCTCTGACACCTGCAGAGACAAAGCACAAAGTTGGTGAGTGCTTGGATCAGAAACAGAAAAGGGAGTGAGATGAGTTAGTTTTGGTTATTCCAGCAAAAAAATAAATGGTGTGAATTTTGTCAAGCCTTTTTCTATCTAACCATCAGTTGTGATTATAAATCAGAATTCACAACACTAATTGACATAGGCCTTTTATGCACTGTGCAGCTCCATCTGACTAGAGTAGGACCAGTGACAAGGCTGTGTAGGTGGATGGAGTTCAAGGAGGTGTGCATGATGCCGATGCTCCCCGGTCTCCATAATCAATATAGTTCTAGATGATACAACTGAAGGATCCCAGAGGGTGACTCATCCGATCAGCCATTAAGTGACTTCTTTAGGGTGAGATGAACTGTTCTTTAGGCTTCCTTGACCGTATTGACTAGGAGTGCAATTCAGTTTCTCAGTCCCAGGCTCCTAGGGCCATCTGAGATGTCATGCCATAGCTGCCAGAGCTTTCCAGCCAATCCTACAGAAGGGCACTGAGTCTCCCACAGACCTTGTGCCATGTCCACCAGCCTCAACATCCCGTTATCTCAGGTTAGTTAGGTCCCACATACAGACTGACAGACACGTAGAAGTGGGTGTCTTTATCTGGAGGTGAATTTCCACCCTTTGCCGCCTTTATGTCATGAAGCCAACAACATCTTGAAAGTCCAACCTTTGCCTGTAGAGCAGTGACGCTTCAAGTTAAAAGCATTGCACAGCTGGTATGTAGTAAGGCCACAGTGTGACAATATCACAGAGGAGCTCTGTACTTCCCTAAAGGTTGAATAAACGGAAAGATGAATAGAAAGAACTACCCTAAACCACGAACTCAAGACTAGAAAACCCTTAAAGCCCCAAATCTTTCTCTCATAAAATATGAAATACGGTTGACTAACAAGGCAAACCTGGAAGATTTGGTCTGAATCAGATATCATAAAAAATAAAAGGTGGCCCACAAGGTTTACTATGCTGTGGTGACTGATAGAGAGCAAGAGTGGTAGTTGTTTGCAGACCAGTCCTGGAAACCTCTTGACTGTTCTGAGATGCAGAAACTCAATCTGAGAATGATGCAGCAGTAATCTGCATTTTACCTGAAAAATATTACCAACACTCTCTTCTTTGGAGGCTGGAATGATAGGAAAGATAAATATGGCAAATTAATGTAGGAGCATATGTTAGAATGGACAAAAAGCTGAAAGAGAAGAGGAAAACTTCATGCTGATGGCAGCATTTACACTGGATTAAAAGGCAGTGATGTTTTTCAGGCATGTACAAAATCACCGAGCCAGTGTAGTGTATAGGACAGATTAAAGTTGCGGTAAAAAATTGGAATCAGCATTTGAAGTTTTTATTTTTCCTGCAGTTTTCCCTTAGATCTGGTCATCACTTGGACAGTGATGACAGTCATCACTTTGCCAATATCTATATATCTAAATACCTAAAGACGTACTTAGAGATGTTTTCAAGAGCTTTTAGATTTTTTTGCAAATCTTACGTAGCACTCTCCTGCAGCTGTGAGCATCCCGTGGCTAAGTGGAAAGTTGTCCGTGCTTGTTGTTTGTCCTGTGTAGCGCCTAAGCAGCAGGGATCAGAGGCTCAGCAGTTAAGTCAGTTCAGCGCCTATTAGCACTACAAAGACCAGCCACAGGGGCTACGCCTATACTAGCGATTTAAACAGTGTCATGGAACATCCCCAGCTATGGCAACACAGCCGCCTACCTTGTTCAGTCATTAGAGCGGTCCTTGGTGGCACCTTTTGGTTTGTACCAACCAAGCGTGCTCCTGAGCAAAGCCTGGGCATGGTTCAGGACCACATGTGGGCCAGGGACCATTCCTCAAAGGAGGTTTGCGTGCAATCAGGCTGATTTGGAGGAGTGAGCTTAACAGCGAGGTTCTTGACTGTCCCACGCCAGTCGGCAGCAGGGCCAAAGAACTGTCCCAGGGATGCTACGTTTACTAGTATACACGTTACCTCAGAGTACCAGATACAGTCTGGATCCACTGGCTAATTAACCTTGCTGGGAAAGGGAAGATGTTATCCCAGTTAAATCACTACGCTAACAAGGTTGCAGCATCTCCATTACCTGCAGCGCCCTGGGCATCTCTAGATGTCCCATCATGACAGGCACTGTCCAGACGCAGATGGTTTCTGCCTGTCAGTGGGCAGGAAGGCTTTGCATCCAGCAGTTTCCCTCGTGGCTGGCGCCATGTGCCAAGGTAGCATATTTTTTTTGCATCCCATCCATGAAGGAACATAGACTTTTGCAGCACTGAATGTGTACGATGTGATCGACTGGAGTTCTTTGTGAACATTTGCATGAATAAAGGAAACAAACCTTTCTCCTGTCCCATAAGCTGTATCACCCTCAAGCTCCTAGTGACACTCACCAGCTTTCCCTGCTCTCAGAGCGCACCAGGCTTTCTCCAGGGCTCAGACTTTCTCCTGTGCTGTAGACAGGCCAGCAAATTAGCCCCTAGACATCTCTCTTGGCATTCAGCCCTTTCCAGCTTAGGAGAAACTAACAGATGTGCCCTTTTGCTGTTCTGCTCTGAGCTCATTACAGGGTTTCCAGGCAGGGGAAATTAGCAAAGTCTCCTTAGCATCTGCCTTTTCCAGCCGAGGAGGAGTCACACGCAGACAAGCTCCTCAGCTCTGGCTAGCTGATCTTATTTGGGCACAGGTCCCTGTAAGTCCCACTGCCCAAACTGTCCCCCTCCTTTGCCACTTGTGCCAGCCCCAGCTGGTCCTCCTGGGTATGTGTACCTTTTCTCTCACAGGGGAAATGAACTTGCTGTGCTTCAAGAGGTCAGTGCCTTTGTGGCGCTGCTCCAAAGAATTTGCAATTGGTTTAGATGAGGAGTCAGAAAACAAAAAAAAAAAAACCTCTAAGGCTTTAGTTATATTTCTTTAATGGGGGTAAAAGAAGCCATGGATCTGTTGTCAATCAGTTGCCATGGTTATTTATTTTTCTTAAAGCCTCAGGTTCTACAGCTCAGTAATTACCTGATAAACTTGGTTCTGGCTTTAAAAGAAATTATAGTAACAGCTGTGGATAAAGGCATGGAAATACTCATTCTAACAGGCAAACCAAGAAAGTTAAAAAAA
>VZTL01079144.1:0-12469 GCA_013400535.1 Scopus umbretta
CTAAAAGAACAACAACAACAAAATTCCAGAAAACGTACTTTCACATGAAAGTCACATGTGGTCATCCTGCCTGCCCAACTTGGGTCTGTATTTCAAGCAGCAAATAAAGCCATCCTTCTAAAGCAGGGGTCTACAGCACTACCTAGTCAGTGAGGAGGAGAAGACATTTTGACGGTCTCTAAAGACATATCCTGCCCACACAACTGATGTACCTGAGTTTAGGCAAGGTTTGCAATAAACAGTAATATATGTGGATTGATTGACTGAGTTAAATGACACAGGCTTTCAAGTGCACAATTGCTTTTTCAGGTCTTAAACTTGGTCAGACAGACTTTCCCTCTGGAGGGCTACAGAGGCAAATGCCTTTGTCTGTTGGCGAGGCAGAGGAGTTAGATACCTATCTTATGAGGACTTCACAGGAAGACTTATGCTTCATCAGTGGCCTGAAATTGAGAGGCAAGTTAGGCATCTGGGTTAGATAGGTTGGACACTAGCCAAACTCATCTGTTTAAGAAAAGAAAATCACTTTGCTGGGAACAGGTATAAACTTTGGGTATTGCTGAAGTAAATTTGTGAGTAAAAGTGTTAAGGTTATGAAGACAATTATATACACCCTAGTTTAGAAGTGGTGCCTTGGAGATAAAGAAGGAGCATACTTCCCAAACAGTCAGGGTTTATGCACAAGGACAAGGTATTATGCAACGTATCTTTGCAGCAGGTGACTCTGGCCAGGAATTTGCTCCACTGAGCAAACCATAGCCAAATACATCTGGAAAATCCAATATTGCTCCAACCCAGTTGCTTCTTTGAAGCATCTAGGTGGAGCCCGAGACTTGTTCTCCTTTAACATTGAACAGAAAGAATGGCTTAAAGGATAGGATTCAGGATGAAGACATCTCCATCTGAGCAAATCACCTTAGGACAGTTTTAGTGGAGACAGACAGGACTTGTAATTCCTAATTCACTTGTCCTAAGGGATCATTCCAGATAAGACTTGGAACCATGGCCAAAAGGAGCCTGTATCTCTCTTGTGGTCATAATGAGGACCTTGAATGACTAGCTATGAAGAAGATAGTTAACAGTGTAGGTCTATAAAATCAGGGTAAATGAATCTCAGTCAAAGCCTTGGTTAGAGCAAACATTACTTTAGTCATGTCCTTGTAACCTGTGCTATTAGCACAGTAGTCCTAATGCTACAAACACCTTTGTCACAGGAAACCTTTTAACAGCAGCTTCTGGACAGACTGTAATGATCAGCTCTGCATTGTGGGAGACATTCATTGCCCGTATTTAAGCCAGAACAAGATTTACTTCTGGCAAAAGTCTTTGGCTTGCACTCATCCCATCCCGATATAAGCACTTGGATTAGCCCATTTGCCCTAAACTCTGCAAAGTCCATGGAGCTGAAGAGGAACAATGATTCTGCTTAACTAAGATATGAATGGGACTTGAAGGTGTCTCTCTTACTCTCCGAAGACTAGAAAGGAAATCTAAGGCCACTCAGTAAGTCATTTAGGCCAAATGAGCTATCCATGGAAAGCTTCTGCATGGCTGCTTTCTTTCACTGTTTCTGCATGAGTAACCGCATGCGTGGTTATCCCAGAAATTACATTTAATGGCAACGTCTTCATACCTTCCATCCCTACTTTCTACGCACATGTCTCTGCTAAAGAGCTATGATGTCCCTTGCAACTGATTCTAATTTTTTGGCTCTTCATCTATACTTCTTTAGCTCCACAGAGGGCTGAGCTATTGCTGTGACCTGACAGCCATAAAAATGGGGCACTGGACATAGACTAGGCTGTACGGCCAGGACTCCTGGATCATTTTCTAAGGATGGATTTACCAGAGGACCATGAAGAGGATGCCGAGGCATCTTTGGTCCCATTTACACCACCAGCTTGGTGGGTAGTTTAGTTACGGCCTGAATCCAGGTCTGTGCACAGCGGGAAGGATTCTCCCCTGTCTCTCGCTGGTGCTAGTGGCAAACTTCCCTGGCTTCAATGGGAGAAGGATCGCTACTCTTTCTAGTGTGACAAAGTCAAGCTGTTATGTGGAGCAAGATTTGTGTCCATCTGTACAACAAGGTTTTGAAAGCGAGAGAAGTACAGGCCTTTCCCAAAGATTTTATGAACTAAGAAAATGCAGATGATCTTTAAAAGTACACAGCTCCTGTGCTCTGTGACATTTACTGTATAGTCTAGAGATTGCTAGGCTCATGCAGCATCTTGTGCACACCTCTCAGGTCATTTACCTGCTGCCTAGGGTATGAACGTATCTGCTAAACTTGCAAGTGCAGCCAGCTACAGGTGCAAGATTGCTCTGTGTCATCACAGGACCACAGAATTGGCCCAAAACTGCCTCCATCATGGTGGGCTACCAGGCTGAAGTTCTTCTTCCACTACATGGATCTACTACCTCCTATTCCTCATTATTTCTACTGTGTCTTTCCCCCAGTCCTTCCTCTCCAAGTCTCCATGGATCATTTTCTCTATCCTTTCTTCTGTGCTGTCTTGGAAGCAGGGAACCTCTCCCTCAAGAAACTCAAAGGCCATCACTTCTTCCAGCACCAAAGTGGCAACCTCTTGTGTTCACACCTAAGACTCTGATAACAGCTGAATATTGACTATGTGGCCAGCACATCTGTAGACTTCTAGACCTCTATGCAATACACAGTGGTCTCTGTTTACACACGCACATGCACACACACACGTGTGTGTCTTTGCGAGCCCATCCAAAACTGCAGTCAGGACCCTGTCCTTCTGCCTGCTGGAGACTATGCCCAAGCACACCTGTAGCAAAGCAGTGGAAATATCTTTCCTACGGGTGACAGATCTTTACAGCTATTGCCTCTGAGGCTGATCAATATTATTAAAATGCCAACTGCTTTTTTTTTACCTTGCCTTTCTTCTTGTTTCTATAGCAATTTCTCTCTCTGTTTTATGCCTCTGCACCAACTTTCTTCCAATGCTGGATGGCTCTGCTTTACCTCTGCCTCAATCCCTCCTTTTCACCATACCCTGATACCAAACCATGCAGATCTCCCTTTCCCTGGCTCTTGCCTGGACTGCCTGGCACAGGTGAAAGAAGGAGGCAGGGCTCTCCAAAATGGGCTCCATCCCTGCAACAACCACTGCTAAGACGGTCGTAAAGAGTAGGCGATTAGGAGCCCAAATGCCTTAGAGTGGGAAGGGCAGTGCAGTGAAGAGGACTTTGCATCCATGCTGGGATTAAATGAAGCCTGATCATTTACACTAGATATCAATGTATTTACCTGGACTCTTGGGGTGCTATTTTTAGGAAGAAAAAATAAAAAGAAAAGGAAAAGAAAGAATGTTTTTGTGAGATGCTTCAGTTCTAACATCTGAAAGTTAAAAAGGAGACAGATAGTATATATGAATCTTTATATACATGAATATGCACACATACATATCATACATATGTATACGTACAGAGGTACTATATATACATACATATCAACAGAGACAATTACATATATACAGACAGAGAAGCTAATGTGATCTAACAGGGAGGTGGGAGTCCAGCATTTCGAATACTAATGTTTTCTGTGTTGTTTTTTTTTTTAAGATGCTTGATGACCCTGCCTCATTTTTCCCATTTATAAATTAAAGGTGACAATAAAATTTAGCTTGTAAATTGTAATGCCCTTCTTTCAAATAATTATACAACTTACTTGGTGTGCAGTGTTGTTACTAGGACTGTTCTCATTTAACTATGTTACATTAAGAGCTGGTTGAAAAATGACAATTATTTTCCAGGGAAAAATTGTCATTATTTTGGCTTTCTTTCCTGTGAACATTTTAGTTAAAAAACAAAACAAATCTGGGATGGGGGAGGTGGCCAGAGGAATAGATTAATTTTTGTCTTCTTTTAATCAGTCTGAAAACCAGTCCATTTTTAACATGAATTTAGAGTTTTGAAGGCCAACATTTTTAATCAAGACAGTTTTTGTTTTTGTGCTGTTGGCATTTCTTTTTTAATCTACAGGAATGAAAATTTGCAGTGGAAACATCCAGTTTGGTCAAAATGTCACTTTTTGGTCACCCCCTCCTCTCTCAGACAGTTTGATGAAAAAATGTCAAGCAGCAATACCTGTGTCACCTCTGATTTATCCATTTTTTCTAGAGCCATTAGTCTCAAGCAGCGGAGGAAAAAGCACCACCACAGAGTGACTGCTCCTGGAGAAGCCAGCCCAGACAGTCAGAAAATGTCACTGATTCTCAGTGTGGTGTTGCCTTTTCTTACCCTGTCCCCAAGGGGTTGCAGGAGAGGTGGGCACAGCATGATGGGGATCAGAGGGTGGTGGAGTCACCCTGAAGGAGATGTGGATGTGTGTGGTGGGAGGAAGAGCAGGCCTGGGGTGGGACAGAGTGGGGATGCAGGGTGGGCTGGTGCAGGAGGGAGCTCTGGTCTGCCCAACACTGGGAACAATGGGTAAGTCACAGCCCTGGCCACCCTCCTCAGCAACATCCAGAATGTACTTGCTCGTGCAAACATAGCCATGGCTCCCTATTTCTCTGTCAGCTGTGTCTTACCAACCAGGAGCTTTACAGGCAAAGGTCAGTGCAATAAATTCAGGACATTTTGGAAAGCGTGGTAGTGATGGTAAAGGTCAAACATGTTATGTGGCTACTTTTCTGGCAAAGCCTGTAACCTCTTCCACTCCTGTTGGCCAGCTCAGTGGGCCCTGTGCCCTGAGGAGCATTTGTCCTGCCTCATACAGAGTGCTCACTCCTGCTTTTGCTGCTGGTGACCATTAAGTGGGAGGGGAACTTAAGCTGTGTGGTAGATACCTTTCTGCACATAATGAAAGGTTCTTTATTACAAGGGGGCCTCTAGGAGTTTGCTATCTCTGGAGTATTGTAGCAACAGCTTAATTGACAAAAAGGTACTTGGTTGAGAACCAAGTCTAATTGGGAAGCCATGAGTGAGCCTCTGTGCTCAGTCTCCACTGGTTCTGCTTTTTTTCCTTCTGTAGATTGACTAGAGCTTATCAAAACACTGATGAACCCAATGCTTTGCTCTCCTGTTCTTGTTGTTGAGAGTTAGATAGAGACGCTACGCCCATTACCCCCTTCCTTTTCCTCACTAGACAATGGGCTTTCCTAGGGTGATCTCAAGAGCCTTAATCAAGCTCAGCTCATGGATCTCAGTCAGTAGGCTTATGCTGCCTCTGATGTCCAAGTAGGTTGCCTGATACACTCTACCTGGAGCTCAAGTGGTTGCCATGAGACATAATAGCCCACAGCTGTCTGCAAGGCTGGGGATGAGGAATTTGGTCTGTAATTGCTCACCTGGAGCAGGAAGGCATTGTTGGGGTGGTGTTTTTGTGGGATTGTGTCCAGTAAAGGATGAGATGCCAGCTCTCTGTCTAGCTGAAATCCCTGTCAGGGATCGCCAATGACTCCCCTAAGCCTGGTTCTGTGCCAGTGGCAGGAGGCAGGGCTGGACTTGGGAGCTACCTGGCCTGCCCATAGTTGGGGTGGTCAGGGCACCCTGTACCACAATATCATGCAAGACTTCCAAAGTGCAGCAAATACTCATCCATGCACATTCTGCCCTGCATGGCAGTACTTGTACCTTGCAGCATCTACTGCATGAAGCCTCACACTTGTGGGTCCGTTACCCTGCGATATATAATGGGCCCTTTCCCCAGGGGTGAGGATTCACCCTTCTTCTGCCAGGTCTGTTCAGCACCTCACATAGCCTCTGTACCCCTCTAAATCAGAATGCAGCCAGGAACACATACTCCCAGCTTGCAACACTCAATTACTCCTTCTGATATTTTATTTTTTTTGCCTGCAGCTTCAAATTGCCTTCAAGGTGTGCAGTGCAATTAGCTAAAAATATTTCCTGCTTTGTTTTAATTACACTAAAACTCTAATGTACCTCCAGCGAGGAGCAAATTGGAAATTGGTGCCCCAAATATTTCAAATTGATTAAAGCCCAGGATGACTCAATAAGCTTACATAGTTCTATTAATTATTAAATGTTATTAATTTTTTGTTAAAAAAAAAGCCTTCCTGAAGACACATTCTATATGATGTTTCTGAAACAAGATACTTTCACTAAGATGATAACTCTGAATTTGAGAAAGATAAGACAAGAATTCCTCCATATAGTTGGAGCGGTTTCCATCTGAAGACTTCACAGCTCTTGGCAAATTTTAGTATCTCAGAATTTGATTCTGAAAACACTTGTGTATGTGACTGTGTGACATGTATGTGACTCATTTCACTGCTGTAACTGAGGTATTTATATGGTTCTAATTTTGAGCTAGATCACATTTTTGTTCAAAGCTTTTCTTGGTGGAAAATGCAAGTGATCAGGCAAATGTGATTGCTTAAAAAAATAATCAAAACTTTTTGTCTGAGAATTTAAAAAGAAATCCAAAAAACCCACATTTTATTTTGAAAGCACTGAAAACCAATGTGCTGATTTCTTCATTCGCATAGTGGCTGGTTCATAAAATTATTTCAATGTACTTTGAAAAACATATTGAAAATAAACTCTAAATTTGACTTGCATGCAGTGAAGAGTCTGATCAATTGCAGTTATTTGGATTTCTGGTTCATTGTCACCTCAGTCAGCCTGTGCTTATGAACATTGCCCCCTTGTGCCTGCAGCCACACTGATCCCACAGAGGTGATTCCCAAGGCTGGACACCTTTAGCTCTGCTGCTGAACTTTGCTTTGCAACCCATTTTATTCTAAATCAACCTGTGCACCTTAAGTGGCTGAGACAACAGGTCACTACTGGTCTAGCTGACATTAAACATGTCAGGAAGCTACCACACAAGCTGTTCAGCTGGCAGAAGTGAGGTGGTGGGGAGACATTGAGCAGGTGGAAATGGAAACCCCACCAGCTGATCTTGCTGCAGCTAAAAGTTGAAAGGTGGCTATGAGCATAAGCTGTAGAGGGGTGTGTGGTATTCCAGCCTCAGATCCTAGCCCTGAATTTCATTACCTAATGCTAATATTAATGGTCTTATTGGTTTGAGATTTAGAAAAATACTGCAGTCATCTGAGGTCCTGAAATTTTGTCAAAGGACCTCAAAAGAACTGTAGGAAGGATTAATACCTGTACTCATTATTTCTAAGACTATAATCTACGTATGTAAATTTGATTTGTTTTATTTTGTTTTGGTTTACATTTTTAGTGCCAACATGACAAAGACATTGTGAAAGGTGACCATGAATAGACCAGCAGTGAGAGCTTTCACTGGCCAATGCGCCTAGAGAGGCTAACCCCAGGGGTGCAACATGTTCTCAGTTTTCTTCCTTCTTCTAGTCCTCAGCTCTCAATTGCACTTGCCAATTCAGGTAGCAATCAGGGCTTGCATGTTATAGAGGTGTGTGTAGGAGAAACCAAGGTGAGATCCAAGAGCTAGCTTCATGCAGGACATCAGTGAGCTGACAGATGAGTCTTTCTGTGCTGCAATGAATTTACAAGATCCTTACCAGTCTCATACAAATTACAGGTTCATGTTAGCCTAAGCCTTTACGCTCCTCCCTGTGCCTAAGGGCTAGGGATTTACCTGAGTGAGGAATGGTGGTGGGGTAGAGGTGGGATTAAATGTGTGTCTCATCCACTTCCACATCTGTGAATGAAGCCTGCTTAGTGATGGCGGTGTCCATGGCAAATGTCAAGAATGTGCTACCTACCTCTGCAACTCTTTCCCTCTCCTGCACTCTCCAGAGCAAGAACAACCTCTGACCATCTCCAGAGCAGCTCATGTCTGCAACTGATTCTTACACAATTTCAAGGGAAATTGAAGGCCCTCATCCTGTTGCCAAAGGGCACATGGAGAAGATGAGTCTTTGAAAAAAAAAAAAAAAAAAGAAACAACCCAGCCCCTCACTGCTGGTGTGCAAGTCCATTCACTTGCTTCCTCTGGAGCAGAACTCCAGGAAGACAGGTACTGGCTCCTCCTTCCCCATGGGAATACAGGAGACAGATTAAAGAGAAGAGGGAAAAAAAAATCATTTCACAGCTAGTCTGCCCCAGACAAGAAAAGGTTTCTGACACCAACAAACTAATCAACGCTGAAAGCTTATGAGGTCAAGGTTTTCCTTCTCCTCCATTATTCTTTTGATTTTTTCTGACTGGCTGGGACTTGAGTGCTGTCCTGGCAAGTCTATAAATATAAAAGCCTTTCTTGCCTTCCTCTGGAGCACACTGAATACCATTTGAATACCTGGGGGGAGAAGTTAAAACTAAACCAAAACAACTTGCAAAAAACAACTTGTCTGGCCACTCTTCAAGTGCACACCATAAATTGCTGTAAGTCAGCTTGTCTCTGCTCAACGTGAAATGAAAAAGGCAGCTCTCCCTCCTAGGAGCAGGCCATTGTATGCAGTGTTTCATGTGAAGACTTATGGCCAGGAATGCTAATGCCAAGCAATTAGCAGAGCTGGCAACGGGGTGTGAGCTGTGCCTGTAGGAGGCAGCCCAGGACCATCAGGGTTGAGCTCTGAATATGTGGGCTGCCTGGAGCTCCTCAGTGCCTGTGCCTCCTCCTGTGCTCCATGACATGCTGCTGAACCATCTTGGGCAGCCATAAGTGCACAGCTGCTAGGAGTTTCCCTGACCTGGCCACCAAGAAGATCCCAGCCTTTGTAGAGCCTTTGCCACCGGCATCTATCAAGTGAAAAATGCTCCTGAAGCCAAATGAGGAGTGTTTATAAACCCCCTTAGTAGAGACAGAAAATGGCAGACGATCTGGGAATATCTATGTTTGGTGCAGCACCAGAAAAGTTGGCAGTCCCTGTCCTAAGGAGCTGCCTATGCTCTTTGCACTGCCACACCGGGAGCTTTACTTAGCAGTCTTTTAGCGTCAAAGGCAAGGCCATCCTTCCTGTCCTTAGGCTCTCTGTTGGCCTCGGTGCTCTGTCAGTGAGTACGGTTGCTCTGTTTGGTAGAAAAGGGGAAAAGCAAACCCCCCCATTCCCTACCACGGTCTGACAAGGAGGAATCATAGCTGCAGCATAAGCTTCTCTGATGGATTCTGCCTCAGCAAAATGAAATTAAGATTTCCGCAAACAAGCCCCAGTTCTGTGGTACCAGTAGAACAAATGACATCTGATAATTGCTAACTCCTTTTGCTTATTCTTTGCTCTGTTCACCCCATCAGTCTCTCCAGATTATATTTTCAGGTGAGTTTAATGAACGCCATTTATTAAACTAACACCAGGGTTCTGCTCTGGCCTCAGACAGATGTGCCTGCTAATATGAATCATTTTGTTCAATTGGATTATTCTGATGGAGAGCGGATCCCTGCCACTCCGAGGAGCACAAACAAATGGGGAACAGCTCGCCTCCAGTTGTGACCAGCCGCTTGCATTCATTAGCAGGCAGCTCCAGGCTCTGCAGGCAGCTTGGCAGGGTGGTGTCCCTACTGCTCGCTTCAGCCAGCACTTCTTCTCCTTTCCATTTCCCCTTCATGTGCAGAGAGAGTCCAGATCTTAGTGTGGCCCTGAGCCTGGCTTGTTGGTGGGACATGAGCATCACTGCTACCTTTCCTGTGTTTACTGGCTGCATGGGCAACAGAATTCACCTTCTCCTTTGTAATGACGAATGGTCCTTAACTGAAGGCAAAACAGAAACCCCTAAATGTGTATTCTTCCCTTCTCAGTGTGCCATGTCTGACCTCCTTTACATTGACACCTGAGAAAATGTAGACTACTTATTTGCTATTGATCCTTCTTTATTCTGATCTTCTCCAATTATTTGGGCAAAGGGACAGGGATAATATGCTTTTAAAGGCTTGTATTAATCAGAGAAACGAGATAAAAACATCTGAAATCTCCCAGACAGAGATCCTCTCAGTCTATCATTTGGGATTTTAGTGTTGAAAATTTTGGGCCAATCTCTGTAATACATTGTGTTCAGGCATCAGACATCCATCTATCTGTCTATCTCAATACAAATCCTACCTTCTGTGAACCATAAAACTCCTAGCAGAGTGACATTACCACTTCTCACATCGACAGAACACACTGAGCACACATAACTTGGGGAAAAATTACAGTGGCAATTTGAAAGATCAGAAGAGAAAAAGCAGAAGAGTTCTGCTCCCTGAGCATAAGTGGCCAAATCCCACAACAAGTCTTTAGCTGGCACAAATCACCATGTCTCCATTAAAACCTATTTTTTTCCCAGGTGAAGGTCAGGCCCAGCTACCTGTGATCCTCAGGGCAACTCATTCTAGTGCATTTCTGAAGGAAGAAATGATCTTCATTTTAATCCTAAGCAACACCCCAGAGCTACTTCCAGGAATCACTGGTGAGTACCAGAAGCCAGACTGTCAGAAAGTGGGGCTGTGCTGAAAGAGAAAAGACCCCAAAGTCGGCCATGGTGCCAGTCCACATGCCTTTACTAACAGCCCTTTAGCGTGCTCCTCCACAAAGCCATCTACTGAGCAGTTAATTCCTACATTCAGGCTTCAGTTAAGGAATGCTTCTCCAGGAGTGAAGTATTTCTTTACTCCTGATCACGATCTTTGCACTTTTCTTTAAATTGCATTACACTGGTCTTGATGGGGAACAGGAAAAAGATCTATAGAAATTCCTGATGAGATTTTTTCTAACAAGATCTGTATGGTCTGTACCAAATAATGCCCTTGTAAACTAGAAGCAGAAGACAGAAAACCCTTAAATACAGCCCCTTCTGAAAGAACCAAATCTCTTAGAGATTTGACATGTAAAAGCCCAGTTTCCTTAAAGCAGTTGCTGGGCTGACTGCCTGGCTCCCTTTCGCGGGATCCAGTCTACCATGGTGGAGCAATATGTGCCATGCAAGGAGAATGCACAGAGGAAAATAAAGAACATGTGAAGCATTTACTTGTCATATGTTACAGGAGATGGGATGCAATCTCTGGTGATGAGTGGAGATGCTTCAAGAGGGGAGAAAAAAGAGAATCTTATCCAGCAAAGACAAATTTGTAGCTGACTGCACAGCCCGTGGGTTTCATGGCCCAATTGTTTCCAAATCCTTAGAAATCCAGGTAATGAAAACCTATTTTCTTTTGGAACAACCTGCTTTTTAAGACAGATATTATGTTACAGCACTCTGCCATGACAACCAGGGCCCTCGTCCACAGCACACCCAAATCAACAAAAAAATATCTGTTGGCTTCAAGGACTGGTCCTCACATAGCCAGAAATCTCAGAAGTAGACATCTCGTTGCTGTGAGGATTTTAAAGAGTTACCCTGGTCTGCAAAGAATGAGTGCTTCAAAGAGACCAGCTGCTGGATCTGTCCTACACAGGAAAAAGGGGACATCTGAAGAGGCAGGGAGGGAGAATATCTCTCCCACTCATTGGAGAAATACACTTTGAAAAGAGAATCACTTGAGTCTGCAACTGCAGCTTCCCAGGGATGCAAGAGAACTTCTTCTGTTTGTAAGCCATTGTTGTATAATGGGATTTTTAAAATCAGCCATAGGGATGTGTTTGGAGAAAGGCAAGTTCATTCCCTAGTGTCTCTGCTCTAAAAAGACCAGAGCAGCCAGAATGGTGACACTGCGTCTCCCTCTAGAATTGCAAATAATTGAAATATCTCTGCTAGGAGAACATTTAGAGTTAAATAAGTAACAGAGGGCCTGAATCTTTGGCTGCCATAAATCAGTGTCACTTCACTGACTTCAGAGGAGCTGGTGATTGACGCTGCCTGAAAACTTCGACTGATCATGGTTGTGGTTAGTACCTTTCCAGGCAGAGCACTGAGTTTTCATTCACTGCTTCTTGGTTGGGAAATGATTTGACTGCTGTTCTCCTTTCCCCTCCAGCTCAGCTTTCTACCCAATATTTCAAAAAGCTTGGGTGAAGCTCAGCTAAGTGGAAAAACAACCCATTTGAAATAAAAGCTGTCTTTTCTCCAACTGCAGTTACAGGGCAGGACGAAAGACACCTGAGAAACAGGGGTTCACACCGTAAACCTTCAGTTCTCCATACAGTGGAATCAAACACTTCAGAGACCAGAGTTTTGATATTCAGTTGTATCTGGCCAAAGTTACCGTACCTATGAATTATTCAAATATGCAATTATTGCATTTGATATATCACTGGGTATAACTGCAGGAATAAGAAACAGTGTTCTAGTGCAGCTGATTGTATATGCCTTCCAAACCATAAGGACATCAATTTAAGGTGCTCACATTGATGGAGCACTCTGCAACCCCTTATTAAGATTCTTGCCAACTCCTGTAGCAGTTTTCCCCTGCAGAGTAAATTCCATGGAGATTTTTAACCTCCCTTTTCTTTATACCTACAGTGTAAGTGCCAAACACTCCCCCATGCAGCTTCAATTCATGGTTCTGCAGTAGCTCTCAAAGGTCAGTGGCAAAAAGATCAGATCATTTTCAGCCTACTGATCAATGCTACACAAGTGACCTGAGTCCTGTGAACCATGTGTTGGAGCTGACTTGTAACTTTGACTTTATTGGGAG
>VZTL01079149.1:0-12316 GCA_013400535.1 Scopus umbretta
AAAAGAAAAAAAAAGAAGAAATCTACAGAATATATATGATGTAGTAGTGGGAACATTGCTTTATTATAAAAACTACTCAGCATTTTCTCAGTATACTTAACCAATTTTCTGCTTTCTTCTATTGTGATTCAAACCACAGACTTAGTATATTTAATGTTAGAAGTTTCTGCACAGTTACCAAAGTTAAATCTTTCTTTAAATATATGTTATCGCAAACATTTATGTTGTACCTATTCTCTGAGTAAAAGGAAGATAACCTGATGTCTATTAGAAACAAGAATTTTATTTCTTTTTCAGCATTTTAAATCAGTGTTTTACAGGAACAGATATATTCCCCCTCTGGAATTACATGGAAACAATATTTCAAATTACAATTTAAGAACAGATAGACAGACAGAAAGAAAGAAAGAGAAAAAGAGAAAGTGTAAAATGAATGATTCTGAAAAGCAATAATAGGAATTAACACATAATCTGAACTTTTAAAATTAGTTTCATAAGGACAATAAAGGCAGGCTCTGAACTAAAGATATTGTTATGCTTTAATGTAGTTAAGATCCTCTGTCATTTTTGTCAGCTGTTGAGGTGTGATATAGTAATTCTGTTTTTTTTCTGTACGTTAATATATTTTTTTAATCAAGAAATGCTCTTTTGTTGAAAATTATTTTTTAAAGAAGTTTAGGTAATATTTAAAGTTAATTTGGAAACTTTCCCAGGTTCAGAATAGAATTTTAAAAGACAGATAAAATCCTACTCCACTGCTGCAAAAGGATTTAGGGGCATGCACTTGGAGTAAGTCAGAAATTAAATTAACTTCCCCTAAAACAGAAGACTGATCTAAGACTGATCTAAATTTCCTTTCTTCTGCATAAATGTCCACATCATCTGTTTGGATGACTTAACTGGTATTCAAAACTAAATCCAAAATGAAAACACATCTGTAATCTCAAATTATTTTACAAAGGAAGAGGTTTCCCTGTTGACCTTATGCCTTTACTTACTGGAAATCTAAAATAAATTATAATTTCTATGTGTCATTTAATGTAGCACAGGCCTCTAATAGCATTGTTCAATAATCGGATATCCACTTTGGGCAAAAATGTTACTTCATATTTAGTTTATAACAGGATTTTTTACATCTATATCATACATTTATATTTTTTTTCATACTTTGTTTAAAGTTATGACATTTAAAAAAAATATTTTTAGAAGCAAAATAGAAAACTTGGCAATAAAATTTATGGTATTATGGTGAAAAAGAATCATTGTAATTTGCAGGGTATATTGCATATACAGTAAGAAAGAAAAATTTTTCTAAATGTGGTCAACTGTCTGGAGCTGATGGCAGAATTTTACCTTACGCTGTGGTGTCCAGATGAAACAGAAAGTCCTTGTATTAACCAAGACCTTGGTTGACTGATGAAAATAATTAATAAGATCTTCAGGCAAGTACTAAAATACAATTCTCTTTAATGCGTCAGTACAGTACAGGATATCAGAGTGATCACTTCTGTATAGCAGATTCTGAAGCAATATAGCTAGCTATTTTTGTTGTAGCCTTACATTATGTAACCTTATGAAGCTTTACTTTGAAGACAACTCTGCCTGTGTTATCAGTTGTGGGAAGCTTCATGTAATTGTTATTACACAATTCTTTTATTACCATTTAATCATTAATGTGTGCAGCCCTGGGTCCTCTCATATTATCTTGTCCCTGTATTTTCAAGGCATCTGCTGTCTTACACTGCCAGTGGCTGTCAGTAGAACGATATCCAGAAGAAACTAAAATTTAGTAAAGGACTCCATGCAAATAAAGAGGTTCCATCACGCATAGCGGTTACTTGGGAAGACAAAAACCATAACCCAGAATGCCCTTCTTTCCCCCTTTTTCTGCTAGCTTTTATTGCTGAGCACGGTGCCATACAGTATGGAATATCCTTTGGTCAACTGGGATATTGGGTCCCAGCAGTGTCCCCTCCCAACTTTTTGTGCACCCGCAGCCTACTTACTGGCAGGGAAGTGTGGGAAGCAGAAAAGTCTTTGACGCTGTGTAAGTACTGCTCAGCACCAGCTAAAATATGGTTGTGTTATCAACACTGTTTTGGTCTCAAATCTAAAGCATAACACCATACCAGCTACTGTGAAGAAAATTAACTATATCCCAGCCAAACCCCATATAAACTGGTATAATTTCAGTTTTCAAAATTTTCAGCTACCATGTCATTGGACTTCCAAAACTAAGAAGGAAAAGGAAAATAAGAAATATTTTCATCTAAAAGATAAATTTCTCATCTTTGATTAAAACTGTCATTAAACTAATTATTTCACAGTAAAATGAGGTACAAGCTCTAGGAAAAAAATAATTGGAACAATTACTCCAAAATACTAATTTGAAAACAATTATCGTTTTTCTTGTCCTTTTTTTTCTTTTTTTTTTTCATTTTCTTCCCTGAATTATTGGTACATTATTATGTTTTCCTTAATTTCTCTATTTCTGTCATTCATTTAACAATGGGAAAGAAAAAGGACTTGCAAAAGTGAGGAAATAGAGCAAAAACATTTCAAGTTCATTTCACTTTGGATTTTTTATAGAATTCTATACAACCTTCCTATCATCTTTATCTACTGGATTTATGAGAGCTCAGGATGATCTTTCTGGTAAAAATGCATTTGTCTCAATCTTGTTTCCAAGATTGACTAATCTTCTATTTAAATCTTCATGCAAATAACATCTATAAAATATTACTAGATTAGAACTCTTCATTTGCTCACAGCAATACCAGTAGTTTACATTGAGTTAGTCATTGACTGAATTAGTTTATGTAGTTATGTAGTTATGTAGTTTAAATACATGTTATAAGAAGGGAAAGAGCAGGACACAGCTAGGACCGCTGAATACCAGGTTAAAATTTAATAGGACTATTTTCTTTCCCATATGAAAAAAAAAAAAAAGAAGTTATTTCTGATTTATTGTGCTTTAGGGAACAATAATTCTCTGTGGTACAATAAAATGTTATTGAAATTATATGAGACAATTCCTAACAATTATACTTAAACACTGGAAGCAATACACCTACTGTAGTATGTTGCACATCCTTGTCTGCTTTTGATACCGCTTTGGTTAATCCCATGCTTGGTACCTATTCTACATACCATTCTCTCCTACAAACCCTTTTTGTCTTGCCATAGATACTGAACAGGGTGCTGTGCTCTCCATCATAATGCATGACTATGCTGGTTTCCATGACAGGGGTTCTCTGTAATGGAGGCCATTTTATTTATTCATTTATCTACTTATTTTGTTATTTTGCAATTTTGAACAACGCTGACCAAAGATGCAGTCAGAATAAAAATTACTTTATTTGTCTTTGAAGTGACCTTCCCAATGCTCCCTGGAACAGGGGAACCTGGGGCATGTTGTGACAAGAGCTTGGGCCTCCTCTGTACTATAATGAACACTTCCTTGGGTCTTGGAAATTTTAGAAATATTTTTAAGGTTCCTCAATCTTAATGCTTAATCTGTTTCAAAAAGCACTCAGAATATGATGTACATTGCAGCCTTTCATACTTGTGCTGGAGTACCTGACATTGAAGGTATACATGGATGAAGCCTCCTGTGCTAATATTGGAAAAATGGAATGTGACAAGATAAAGGCATTTGGCACAAGTCCATTGAGTGTCCTGCAGTGACTTACCTACTGTGAATTTACCAGGTTCATATAGTTTTTCTGCTTCAGAAGAGATCCTGGAATTAATCTATTATGCACACATTACAGATGATTGGTATAAACCAGGACTTCCAGAGAAACAAACAGCAGCAACACCATAGATGCCTTTCCTGCCTGTTTTGCCCATGCCTTAACCAGCCAGGCAGATGCTGCTACCAAGGGAGAACATAAAGTGTACCAGTGGGTGATGGTACACTAGAAAAAACAGTTTCTGTTTCCACTTATAGCTAATGTAGGAGAAATGAATCAACATTTTAGATGTTTCACCATCTTTTGCTACCCAAATTTTCCCTGTTCTCTTTTCATGAAGGAGGGACTCTAGTCCATTTTTCTTGAAGAAGAATACTAATTTTTTGAAAACAATTAAGTAACAACCAAAAAACAAAAAGCTGACACATTAGTTGGAAAATGCAGAGGGAAAAGTTTTCTATTTGGTAAATAAAATTTTGCCACTTTTTCTGCTTTTTTAAAAGTCTGATTATTTTTTTTCTGGGGATTTTGTTTGTTTGTCTTTTTCCTAGATTTTTTCCCTCTTCCTCTTTTTTTTTTTTTTTTCCTTCCACGTTTCTTTGGTTGTTTTTCTGCTTGACTTAAAACCCAGAACATTTTTTCAGAAAAAAAAAATGGATTTTCATAGATCTCATATAAATAGTTCACAAAAATCCAAGCCAGATTTAAAAGTTCTTACTATCATTACCAGCTACTTCAAAGTAAATTGTTGGGTTTTTTTTTTCTTTTTTAGTCAGAAATCAGATCCCCAGAACAAAGTAGCTAGTTGACAGGACAGACAGCTACTCTAGTATGAGGTGTCACTACATTTAGTCATTAAGATCTGACAGTCAGTAAACAGAGGCAAGAAGCAGTTAGAAAGAGACCATTCAGCTCCCTAGGAAGAGCACAAAATCATTCATATTAAAATAGATAGTATTTTGCAAAATATATAAGGATGATAGATTACTTCATTTCAAGCCTTTACTAACAAAAGGGGAAAATGAAAGAGAAAAAGCTGGTAAAGATGCTCCCCAGTAGTAGTTGTAAAAATTGATGAATGTGAACTACTTTAAATTTGCTTTCATCATTCAATTTCTGATAAAACTTCCTGATCATGTACAAGCTATTTAAACCAAAGTGAGTGTAAGAACCTGGGCTTTAGTTTTCAAGCTGTTCAGATTTTTTCCCACTCCTACATAAATATCCTTCAGTAACAGGAAAATATCTTAATAGTCACATTTTTCCATCAAGGATTTAATATCTTGCACTTTCAGAAGGCCAGGAGACTGGAGAATTCTCAGAGGCTCAATTCCTATAGTGCCATAAACAATATAGATTCTTTCATACCACTTGTAAGCTTAAGAACCTATCAAGTTTCAAACCAGTTTCAATTTAGTCTGAATTTCTCACCAAGACTCTGAAGTTAGTTTTAAGAAGCTAACATGCTCCAATATTTTTGATCAGTTTTATACAATGTAGGAATCTGAAACTGACTTTAGAAATGAAGGTCTTTGTCCTTCTGTAGTTTCAAAGAACAGTAGATATAAAGGCAGGCAAGAAACCTCAGCAGTTTAAGACAGGTTTTAAATTCTATGCTTATTTAAAAGTCAGTATTTTACAAATCACTCATAGCTGAACCTCAATATCACATCTAGATTTTTTCAAGTCCCAGGCTAAGAAACTTTATCTTGTGTTGGCAACACGAAACCAGTGCATCAATTTAAACTTCAAAACCAAAACAAAACAAAACCATGCTCAAGTTGTTTCTAAGTTATATTCAAGGTAAGGTAAGTAAGCATATTGTTGATTTTTCTGCACAAATGTAAATTCTGTCCAGGGAGGATTGAGCTTCAAAGTTGTTATTACAAGTGCGTCAATATACAGATTTTTTTTCTTTTTTGTGGATTCACCATTTTGCATCTATAAGAAAGTATTCTGCCTTAAGACCAGATCTATCTACTTTTACTCTTTTCTGCCAGTGGCAGAATTCCTGAAATTAGGGATATAAATGTTTGTATGAGGCATAGTAACTGTCTAACTTGGTCTTCTAATTTTCACTTAAACTTTTTGTATCAAGTGAGACTTTTTTTTTCTGAAATAAGAACTTCAGTTGCTTTTATAGACAGTGTATTGAATACCTAACTACTGAGCTGAAGAACTTAAGTCAAAGCAATTGAAATCCTAGAAAATTCTAGTCTCGCTGAAGTTCCAGAGAACTGACTACTTCTTCACACTGATTTTAGAGTGAATTTAGGCATTTAGGAATTAGTTTACCAGCTGACTAAAATAAAAGGGAAAGTTAGGAGAATATATCCAAAAGCAAAACCAAAAGCCAATAAAAACTCAGTTTGGAAGTTGCATTCTCAGCCAGTATAAGATTGCTATATATTACAATTTGAGGAAATTCTTTGTATAGTAGGCTGCCAAAGAGAAAAAGTGCAAATAAAATGCATTCTTAGAATATAATTTCGGTATTTTAAAAGCTGATTTTGCAAATACACTTCCAAAATTCTCTAGATGTCATGTGTCTACTGCTAGAAGTAGCTTAACCAAACACAGTAAAAAGAACTCATGAAGTATAACAGTAAATATATGCTTAAAGTGCCAAGCCAAGCAGCAGATAATACACCATTGATGACTTTGAATAGGCAAAGTGAGATATTCCTGAGGATTAATGAAAGAAGTAGGCAAACAGGACCCAGCCACCATGAAAAACAGCAAAACTCCAACCTGTAAGTCTGATGTACAAGGAAAGGAAACATTTAATTTTTTTTCTTTCTGAATTTAATATATGATCAAGCATTGTTTAGAAGTACAACTGACTTGGAAGCAGAGTTTCATTAGAATATATGTATCCCTTAACACTCAAATATTTCTCAGACCATTTTGGGTCTGTAGAGTTTGGGTTTAAATGACCTTGAAAAGACAGTATTTAGTTGAGAACATATACCTCAACTTCATTTCTAGACAAGCATATTCACAATAATTCTTAATTTCCTGTGAAATTTTTAAGCTCTTAAGAGCTTTAAAGACAAAACAAAACAAAACAAAACAAAGCAAAATACTCTTTTTTCCCTCACCCTAAATATCCACCTTTGTTGTACAAAACACATATGAATTCCAAGGATTATAAATTACACTCCTGTATTCTTGCATTGTTGTGGTTTAACCCCAGTCAGCAACTAAGCACCATGGAGCCACTCGCTCACCCTCCCCACCATTGGTGGGATGGGAGAGAGAATCAGGAAAAAAAATGTAAAACCCATGAGCTGAGATAAAGGCGGTTTAAGAGGACAGCAGAGAAAGAGAAAGTGATAATAATAATAATAATAATGATAAAAGAATATACAATATAAATTATGCACAATGCTGACCGATGCCCAGCCAGTCCCCGAGCAGCGATCGCTGCCCCCCAGCCAACTCCCCCCAGTTTCTATACAGAGCATGATGCCATGTTGTATGGAATAGCCCTGTGGCCAGTTTGGGGCAGCTGTCCTGCCTACGCTCCCTCCCAGCTCCTTGTGCCCCTGGCAGAGCATGGGAAGCTGAAAAGTCCTTGACTAGTATAAACACTACTTAGCAACAACTAAAACATCAGTGTGTTATCAGCATTGTTCTCATCCTAAATCCAAAACATAGCACTGTGCCAGCTACTAGGAAGAAAATTATCTCTATCCCAGCTGAAACCACAACAATTGTGAACACAGTAATTTTTTGTGTAAATTATTTTAATATTTTGTTTTGTTAGAATTATTTTCTGGAGATAAAGAGGGTAGACTATTCTTCCTATATACTTTGTTTTTAAATGTCAAAGACACTGAGTTCTCATAGTTCACGTGTCACCACCCAACACTCTCTATCCAGGTTCTTTAGATATCCCATAGAAGGAGAGTTTAATGTTTAATCCCAAATTCACTTTTTTGAAAAGTTTTGATGTCACACAAGAATTTGATATAGTGGAGTGATGCAGCAATGTACTGCAATCACAGTACAAGATCAATATAGCATTCAGCTGTGTCCAACATACAGCTGTATCACAATACAAATGTGATTCCGACTACCAGTTTCTATATGCTCACCATCAAAATACTGGCTGTCCACTGTTGCCAAAAATGAATGCATGGGTTGAAGGCAGCTCAAGCCCATTTCTCTCTTCAAAGATCATTTTGTTGGTTTTCCAATTTTTATACTTTAGTTTTAGCAGATCCACATGCATACTTGCCCCATGCTGGTCTCATAACTCAGGAAGACATGTATGCTTTTTTGATTTATTCAGGAAAATCCATCACACAACCACTTGTTCCACTCAAGTCATATAGCCAGCCAGCTGATCTGCTCAACTGATATAGTCGTTTGTCTAAAACAAAGGCTGCTTTCTAGTCTCCTTTGTACTGAGGTAAGTTCAGCTTTCTTTTCTGCAACAGTCACTCCCTACATTCTTCCCCGAGCTCCATCAGCACATTGTCCTTACCCATCTCTGAGAATTCTTCCTTTATAGGGGTTTGTCGCTTTGTCACATCATGTCAAAGCAAGATTCTAATCTCGTGAGCTAAATTCATCTACATATCAGCACATTAAATCCATCACCCAATATTTTGTGTATTCAGAATTCATCAAAAGTCCTAAATTCAGAAAACTGTGTTCTGTTGAATACTTAAACCTTTGTCCAAGGTCTGAATCTGGACATCTTTATCTAGTTAGAGAAAATTCTATTTTTCTCAGACAGATCAAGAAATCTGAGTAAAATGCTGTTTGACTCTGAGCAGCACAGCTATATCATTCAGTTATATGAAAAAAGGGTGATCCCTAACTGACATAGGTGTCAAACACCCCTGTTAAAGGCACTTTTAAGCTTCTGCATCATACTTTTATTGGTAGCTCGCTTATTTGAGAGTAACAATAAATGTTATTATACAACTCTTTTTGTTTAGTAGTTTTCCGACTTTTCACTGCATTAAAAAAAAATTGTTAATGCTTTTGTAATTTTCTTAATGTTGAATTTCATAGATGAAGTAGTTTCATGAACTACAGGAGGGAAAGACTACACTTTCTTCCTGGTTAAAGGTCCTTTACCTTTGCATTCAAATAGTTGGGAGTTTCTGTGATAGTAATTCACATAAGTGTTTTCTGCAAAACAAGAAATATTTATCCCCCTCTCTATATATCAGCCCCACAGTTTTCTATAAGGTTGTCCAGCATCACTTGAAAAGAGAAGGAAATGGTTTCTTTATTATGTGATGTTTTCAAAAAACCAGCTTTTTAATCAACTATTTAATTAATGCTCTTTACGACTCACTCATGTATTAAAGGATGAAAATCTTTGAAATTAATCACTTAGTCTGGTGATAAGGGTAGGAAAAAGCCTCCCAAACCTTGAATAATAACAGTATGAGCAGTCAAAGCTTCATAATTTCACAGAAATGCATTACAGCATGTTTTGGATTGCTTTTAAAAAAATGTAATTCATAGGAATTTCTCTCGTTTTGAAATTTAGCTGAAGACTGACTTCTCAGTTGAATTTTTGATCTTTGAAAGAGACAATATTATTAATGATAAAGGAAAAAAATGAATGAAAATAGTGAGAAAAACTTTCCAGACAAAAGAGTTCACTTTTATACCAAAATTGCTAATATAAATAATTAAGGATTTTAATAACTTTATAAAATAAATAAAATTATTATGTCAACATTCTCAAAAATAATTTTATTAATAAATTTTACCATTTCTGAAACAGTGAGAGAGATTAATTATTTAATTGCGGGGATCTGTTTTAGGAACTCACTGCAAGCTTGGAGTGTGTACTGACTGTGGTACATAGGTATAGCTCTGAGCAAATTCTGGCTTCAAAGTATTTTTACGTCAAAATGGAATTTATTGAAATTTTTTGTTAAAATAAACACTTTTAAAATGGTAGCTGCCATCAGTTATTACTCTAGCATTTTCTATTTGTCCTGGATGGACAAAGGATGGATTTTACTTTTTGTGTTTGTGTCTCTCTCTCGTCTTGCAGACTTCCTTAGATCTAAGGCCTTAGGCCTATTAAACTAATGATATGAAATGTATTTTCACCCAGGTGTACTTTCATAGAAACAACACTTCATCATTAGTCTAAACCTTAGTTGAGACCTAATGAGAAAACCCTAAAGGCTATATGCCCTCCTTAATATAATCATAGGTTTTGTTTATAAATTTTAACCTGAATCATATAGCATTCAAATGAAGGAGTAGGACTATGAATGAGATTTTAGATTTTGCTATTGGATTTCCATTCTGGTAATTAAACATGCTTTACAGTCCTTCAGGTTAATTATATGATTCATATCCTACATTCTCATAAAATAAACAGCTGAAGAATTTTTCCCAAAGTACTTCTCTCTATATATAAAAAAACCTGCAAATAAGGAAATTCACATCCAATAAAAGAAAAGTGAATGCAAGGCAAAACATGAGTATTAACAGTCAAACTCCACATGTAATTTTAACTAGAACAACTTCAACTGCAATCATAATAGTATTTGAAATGAAAATGTGCCAGAAACCCATCCAGCTGTACTCTGTGTACCTGTTTGCTAGAGGCTACTATGTTCTTGGCAGTTGCTCATGCAGGTTTACTCTGAATCAGATGATTAACATATGTGCCTTTGTGCTGATGATCCAAATGTGGAAGATTTTACCTTCCTAAAGCAGAATAGGAAAAAATGACTCTTCACATTTGAGACAGGACAGACTGGCCGGATATTTAAAATAAATTTTGCAGGAAATGCAGGTTATTATTTCTCTTTTAAACTTTAACTTTGAAGAGTTCAAATTATTAGATAATATCCTGACTTCCTAATCCCTGAGAAACATCAGTAACATCCAAGCAACATACTTTTTTTTAGTGTACATATATATGAAAATACATACATGTAGATATAGAGTGAGAGTCAATATGCATAAAAGTGATATTACTTAGAATTTTACTGGACTTTTTATTTAATACATTTTAACTGAAGGCTTTTACTGGATTTTTATATGATACATGAATTATTGTTATAAAAGTCTGAATAAATCCCCCCAAATGAACACATATATGCACACAGCAAGTAAACACACATATATAAACACTGATCTATATATAAGATGTTCTAGCTCAAAGTTTACTGAATCACACATGAAAAATTGAATTTCCAAATTGAGATAATTTCAATAAAATGTACTTGCATTCACATGACATTTTGAGTCTCCCTCTTTAGAGAAATTCAGAAACTATCTAGACCTGGTTTAGCTAGAAAGATGTTCTTGAAACGATAAACACCTGATCATCTTCTATGACAAGGTGACATGTTTAGTGGATGAGGGAAAGGCTGTGGATATTTTCTACCTAGACTTTAGGAAAGCCTTTGACACCATTTCCCACAGCATTCTCCTAGAGAAACTAGCTGCTCAAGGCTTGGACAGTAATATTCTTTGTTGGATAAAAAAATGGCTGGAAGGCTGAGCCCAAAGAGTTGTGGTGAATGGAATTAAATCCAGTTGGCGGCCGGTCACAAGCGGTGTTCCCCAGGGGTCAGTACTGGGGCCAGCCTTGTTTAATGTCTTTATCAATGACCTGGATGAGGGAATTGAGTGCACCCTCAGTAAGTTTGCAGATGACACCAAGCTGGGTGGGAGTGTCGATCTGCTTGAGGGTAGGGAGGCTCTGCAGAGGGATCTGGACAGGGTGGATCAATGGGCTGAGGCCAATTGTATGAGATTCAACAAGGCTAAGTGCCCAGTCCTGCACCTTGGTCACAATAAACCCATGCAATACTACAGGCTTGGGGAAGAGTTCCTGGAAAGCTGCTTGGCAGAGAGCAATCTGAGGGTACTGGTTGACAGCTGACTGAATATGAGCCAGCAGTGTGTCCAGGTGGCCAAGAAGACCAACAGCATCCTGGCTTGTATCAGGAGTAGTGTGGCCAGCAGGATCATGGAAGTCATACTTCCCTTGTACTCAGCACTGGAGAGGTTGCACCTCAAACACTGTGTTCAGTTTTGGGCCCCTCGCTACAAGAAAGATCTTGAGGTGCTAAAGCATGTCCAAAGAAGGGCAACAAAGCTGGTGAAGGGTCTAGAGCACAAATCTTATGAGGAGCAGCTGAGGGAACTGGGGTTGTTTAGACTGCAGAAAAGGAGCCTCAGGGGAGATACCCTGATTCGGTTGACATATCTTTGGTTATTAATTAGGCAGCTCTATCTAAACTCTCAGAACCTCTGTGGGCAGGGTGGACTGCAAATACATCACACTGCTGTGTAACAAAGTAGATTCACTTCTATAGTTGGAATGGCCCAGAATGGATTTTCACTGGAGCTCTTCTTTCTGTCTAATGAAAACTTCTGTATCATGAGCTACAGGAATTGACAAAAAGGCTTTCTGGTCAGTCAAAAGGCTCTTCTTTCTCTAATAGGGCTCATAGATTATAAGTGATGGAAGCAGCCATTTAGAAATTTGGAATAGTAAGAGAAAGAGAGGAATAAGGATTCCAGGAGACAAAAAGTCTGGAGAAGCAAAGGAAAACCACAGAAAAACAAAACAAAGAAAAACCACAAATGATGGGGCTATGTCCTGGTTTCAGTTG
>VZTL01079162.1:0-20952 GCA_013400535.1 Scopus umbretta
TGCCCAGAGAGGTGGTGGAGCCAGTAATCCCTGGAGGTATTCAAAAACCATGTAGATGTGGCATTTTGGGACATGGTTTAGTAGTCATGGTGTTGTTGGGTTGACGGTTGGACTAGATGATCTTAGAAGTCTTTTTCAACCTTAATGATTCTATGATTTGAAGCTATGTATAGATGTATATATCTATGTTTTGTGGATGATTTATTATCTAGTTTGTGCCATTTCTAGTTATACTGGTTAGTACAAAATCCTGTGAATATATTAATCCCTCTGTACTGGAACTAAGCTGATTGCTAGCTCGGGCTTAAGAAGATATCCCCCTTGTAGCAGATATGCGTGACAGTATTTATCACCAGAATCCCCGTACAAGGTGTTTATCATGGGCCATGTGCTTCCAGGGTAATGCAATTTTTCGTGTTTGAACATAGCCATCTATGATAAACACACCCCAAGCAGGAGACAAAATCCTCTATCAGACCTCCAAGCCAATATGCTCAGATGCTCTTTCTGAACAAATATTCTCCCTCTCTGGAGTTCCAGTGGAGTTCTGAGGACAGATTTTTTTCTGGGGCACACCGACAGTTTCCATGGGGATTCCATTTGAGGTAAAGGAGTGTCCATTTCAGGAATAAGGTGTTTACCAGTTCACCAGTGTTTATAGATTGGTGCTCTGGGTCAGCTATGAATTTAATCAGAGATGGTGTAGCAGCAAAGGCAAGGAACATGCTATGCATCTGTCTTTGGGTTTGGAAGACCATTTGATTCCTCCTTTGAGAACCTCACTGCACTATTGGGAAGTATTAGAGATGTGGAAGAGGAAGGATGAGAAAGTAAGACCTATGCATCACTTCATAACTCAAGTGGGAGAGGGGGAAATGTTGTTCCCAGTTCACGGGTGGGAGTCGACAGTGGATCCCCTGTATCCGACAGATCACATCTCTCCTCTTCCCCTGAGTTCTGCCTTTAGTCAATGTTGTGTTGATGGTCTCAGAAGCTCCTTCTGGTGTGCTTAATCCTACCAGCAGAGATCCAAATTGCTTAGAAATGACACAGTCATTACATTAGTCACACAATTTGACACCAACATGTGAGTAAAACTATGCAAAAGCTTTTTCCTGTCTGTACCATGCAATTGTTATTTCTGTGACCAGAAGGCAAATATCTCGTTTAGCATAGCAACTTGCGTTGAGAGATAAAAGTGCAATATTTTTAATCAATTACCATACTAGAAATTTGAAATTAGATATAACTGGTTTTGACTACGAAATTAACTGTGATGTGGTTTTCTTCAGGTTATTTGCGTAAGGGTAGATTGCTGGTATATTGCTAATTGTTTGCCATCTTCTTCACTTACAGTGTCTTTACAAAATCAAGTTTTCCTGAGGGCAGAATCTATCAATAGAATATTTTCACCTGGTTTCAAATTTCTCCCAGCCAATGCTTCATACAGTTGATTGGTTTGGGTTTTTTTTCAGGATCATGATTTTGCAATTATGATTAATTCCTACTACTTCTTTTTTATTTTTTTCTTTTTTTTAGAATTGTATTAGAACAAGTTCAAGAAAAAAAATAGATATTTGTTTTTATGATGTTTGCAAATGGCAGTCCTGAAGAAGGGTACTGGAACAGTAATACTCTAAGTGACTGTTACGGCTTTTGAAAACACTTCATATATATTTTTAATATTTAAGCATAACAAGCTTATATTATTAGTAACAAATTTTTTTTCAATGTTTGCCTTTTGTAAACTAAAGCTGCTCAATTAGTAGTAGCAACAGCAAGAGCTTTGTGTAATACAATGGCTAAAAGGCTGAGTTCTGCCTACCTTACAACTTCTGACACAGCTATACCTAGTTTTGTATTAACCTGAATACCTAGACTTTTTGTTTTAAAGTTGATATTTAAACTCTGCCATTAATTGCTGTTGTTAATGGGGAAGACTTGACTGTACTAGCAATGAATGTTACAGAAGAGAACTCACTGGTCAAAGCCTTTTTATATGGACAATCTTGACAGTCCGAGTCTGTTCACTCCTTCTTTCCTGAGAGATACAGTTTCTGGCAACATGCACAAAATTGCCTAATTCCATAGCTATGGGCAGGAATTCAGGGATACAGAAATTAAAAAACAGGTTAAGAAAAAACAAGTGGTATAAATAAGACACCTGTTTTAAAATTGTTGTTGCTAAGATCAGTTGATCTCATTTGCATTTTTTAGAAAAAGTAAATAATCCCTTTACCAAGAAGGATCACATCCTCTTTCCCTCTTTTACAGGAAGTTTGTCAAGACCACAAGTCTATGAGTTTCCATGTGCTATGCCCTCTTTCTTGTTTCATTTTTAAACTTGCAGTTTGCTTCTCGCTTAGCATTACTTTGTATGGTAAACAGAAGATGAATTATGATCCTCTCAGTCAAGATCATATCAACATTACAATCATGTTACAGCTGATTTAAGGTACCTTAAGTGTATCTGGGCATTCTCTGTCCTTTATAGAAGATCAGTTGTCCTCTCTTTCATTAAATATCCCTGTGAAGACTGATTAGCTCAGGTCTTCCCTTGTTTCCTTCTCAAAACCTCCTATTTTAGATTCTGTGATCTTATGTGCATCTTAAATCTTTTAAAAATAATAATTTCCTGCAAAAATAGTCAGAGCACTTATATATTGCAAATTTACATACTTTGCCGGTGGTCTTACTGGTGATAGCTGAAGGTAAGTGTTCAGCCTGATGAACCTATTTTTGGAGAGACAAGAAACATGACTTTCCTACATCATCTTAACTTTATTTTTCTTTATTTTGAGTAGGAATCATAGATGGGTATAAATCTGCTACATTCATAGTTGTAGTGGTTTTACCTGGCAGGCAGCTAAACACCTCACAGCTGCTCGCTCACTCTTCCTCCCCCCAGTGAGATGGGGAAGAGAAAGGGATGGAAAAAAAAGAAGTAAAATTCGTGGGTTGAGATAAAGACAGTTTAATAGGACAGAAAAAGAAGGGAAAATAATAATAATAATAATTATGCTGAAAAGTCCTTGACTAGTATAAAAACTACTTAGCAACAACTAAAAACATCAGTGTGTTATCAACATTATTCTCATACTAAATCCAAAACACAGCACTATGCCAGTTACTACAAAGAAAATTAACTCTATCCCAGCTGAAACCCGGACAATAGTTAATGAAATATGCACAAAGGCATGTACTAAACTTGAGAAAATTAATTAACATGTAAAATTTTCAAGGAAAATTGGAAAAAAAAAATATAAACCAGGTCCAGATAACAATTTAAATGTTATAATTGTTATGTATAAAGTAAAATATGCAATTACTGGATGTATTTATGCGACTATTTTGAAATCTTGGTTTTTCAGTAGCAACGTGTTCAAGATTACAGTAAGTAATTATTCATTTACTGTCAGAAAATTACAGGGCAATATATAATCTGTGACATTTCTCTTATGAGAACATAAGTCATGTTTGGTATTTGCATGTCAGTGGCTTTATCTTGCAGGATACTAAAAGGAAATCAGCTAGTAAAGGTGCTAAGTCATAACACAAGGGGCATCCATGCAGTCAGGAGGAACATGCCCAGAGCTCAGCCTGAATGTGATGTGAGACTGACAGGACTGGGTACAGTGTTGAAGTGCGAAAAGGCAACATTTAGAAAAAAGTGACATTGGTCAAGTAGATTGTATTACTGACCACTAAGCTCAGAGCTGCAAAATCCACACTTTACACTTGTTGACAAATTAAAACATGTTTTTCATATCTACGTTGTTGAGGATTTTTTTGTAGGGGGTTAGCAGGAAATGGCGGTTTATCACAGCATGAGTTTGTGTTGGTTATTCATAGCTCATATACTTGAGCAATTTGATATAGCTCAATAATAAACATATTTATGTTTTATTCCTTTCTTTCTTCTTGTGGTATTTCTCATCCTTTGTGATTGTTTACTGTTTGCTGTTATGGAGTTTCTAGTGCATACATGATAACTCACTGTATTTTCCTTTCTTCCTGATACATCACTTTCCTCCACTGCTGAGATGGTAGAAAGAGGTAATCGTAGTGTATAGGTATAATTAGTCTTACTTTGTGATTTAGCATAGTACTCACAACTGGTTTACTGAACTGTTTGATAAGACCACAGATATGCAAAGCACATAAAGGCCATTTTTATGTTCATGAAGGATGATATTTTAGATCATGCAAGACTAGTTAAATGTGGACTTCTTAGCAAAGTTTATAGGATAATTTTTGTCATATTTATTATCTTGTGCATACAGTAGAGTGGATGAGTTTGCACTTGAACTGCCTCAGTCTCCTTGCACCATCATTACAGATTTTAGATCTTGTTACAATATGGTGGGGTTTTTTTCCTATTTCTTGGTAGTTAAAGTAAAAATATTCTTAATTTTATGTCAGTTTTACAACCCTACACACAGTCACTGTTTAGCTGATTACTGTTTCTTTCAGTGATGTATTAACACAAGAATAAATGTCTAAACTTGATAAAACAAAGCAACAGTAAATGTCTCTTAGCTAAATTTAAATTTCACATGTACAAGCAGTGTGCCATTTGGGAAGACTCCATCCTTTCCTCTGGTCACCATGCTTATAATTATTATCTAAGGCTACAGATAAAGTAAAAGTATGTTCAGGATAGAATTTAGAGACCAGTGGTGTTCAGATGAGGAAAACAGGCTGCTCATGATTAGAAGGGAAAGAGTAAGCCAGCAGTTCCCTACTTTTCCTTTTTAATCTCCTGTTCACAAGGACTTCTGTTTATTATCTTGTTTCTAATTATCTTGTTTTTATTTTTTTTTTAATGGTAGGAAGAGTTGCATATGTCATATGTTAAGAGTCTTGATATCCAAAAAAAGACCAGCATTTAACTGCAGTGAGCTTTTCTTCAGTACCTCCCAGGAGAAAGATAAAAAACTCTTCCTTTGGGTTCTAGCTAAAATGACAGAACACAAAATGCTGTTTCAAGAAATTATATGTACATGAGAAATTGTCCTGGTTTCAGCTTAATTCAGAGTTCATTTTCTTCCTAGTAGCTGCTATAGTGCTGTGTTTTGGACTTAGTATGAGAACAATGCTGATAATATGCTGATGTTTTAGTTGTTGCTCAGTAGTGTTTATACTAGTCAGGGACTTTTTGGTTTCCCATGCTTTGCCGAGTGCACAAGAAGCTGGGAGGGGGCACAGGCAGGACAGCTGACCCAAAGTGGCCAAAGGGCTATTCCATACCATATGGCGTCATGCTCAGTATAGAAACTGGGAGAGTTGGCTGGGGGGCAGCGATCGCTGCTCGGGGCCCGGCAGGGCATTGGTCAGCGGGTGGTGAGCAACTGCATTGTGCATCACTTGTTTTGTATATTCTTTTATCATTACTATTATTATTATTTTCTCTTTCTCTACTATCCCATTAAACTGCCTTTATCTCAACCCATGGGTTTTATTTTTTTTCAGTTCTCTCCCTCATCCGCTCTAGGTGGGGGGAGGGAGAGCGAGCAGCTCTGTGGTGCTTAGTTGCCAATTGGTTTTAAACCACAGCAGAAATTTAAAGAAACTGTGTAAAAAGATAGAATCCTCATTGTTAATCATTAAATTCCTAATGCCAATTGCCATCTTTTTCCAAAGTGTTTACAGATTTGACTTTTTATCTGAAAGCTATTCTCAGTTCAATCTAATCCAAAAAGAATCCAAGTAGCAGCAATAATCAATTTCCTCTCAGTGGAGTTAGAGTTGAAAGAAAGAAAATCTAGTTTCTGGCTCTGTCTCCCTTGGTGTAGGAGAACCTAAATCCAAAAGCACAAAATACTTTAATACAGTCAAGTGCTCGGCCATGATTGTAGGAATAAAGCCATATGACACCTTTCACATATCCCAGAGAACTCAAGAGAAGAGTCATGAGGTTCAGAAACGGACAGTAGGAGCAGCTCCAGAGATGTCCTTCTCGTTCCCAGTGTGGACTGGAAGTTGAACTAAGAAAGCACTCCTGGCTAATCAGCTTTCTTCCCTACCCAGGGTTTGGATTATTCAGCTCCCATATGGTAGCACAGGGTCACTGCAGACGCACCCCTGGGACAAAAGCCACCTTGAATTTCTCATAAACCTATGTTGACCGTATCTGTGCTATCACATAGCAATGGGCACAGTAATCAATTTTGTTTGCAATATTCAAATTTTTACCAATTATTTTTCCAATAATATATGGAGCTACAAAGGAGAGAGCAAAGGAAAACATAGAGTGGTGTGTCTTGGGGTTGTTTTTTTTTATTGCTTTTTGATGGCTTGGTAGTTTGTCTTTTGGAGTAATTAGTTTAGAGATGTGCATACTTAAATTAAATTATAGATCTTAGGTTTTAGTTGCTCAGTAGGTGAAGCTATTGGGACAAACAGAAACTGTGCACTGCCAAAAGTATTTTTAGTTTTGACAAAGTTACAGCCTGGTTGTAGAGAGATAATTCTGATGTTATAACTTAAAACAGCTTACCATTTCAAGAGTGACTGCTCCTGGATGGTCGGAGGTCCATGTGGCTCAAGTGTTTGCATGCCAAAATGGATGTGGGATATGAAAGGTGGGGTCCTGTGCATACCAAGGAGGCACCATTTATTTCAAGGTGACACAATAAATATGAAAGAACGTGGCCCAATACAACCTGGCTTATGACAGTGTTGGATACAGCTATTTCCAGGGCAGCCTGTCAGTTATGTTCAGCCTTCACTATATAGATTGCCTGTAGGAAAGCTAGGCTTTTATGTAGCTCACTAAGAGAAAAGACCAATTTTTCAGAAGTGATTGGCATACAAGTCCTTTTCTTGGGAGTGGAAAAGGAAATGAAGGGTGCTGACTTTTGCAGGTACGTGTGCAAAAGAAAGAAAAGGAGAAACAACTGAATTTTGACAGTAAATAAATCCTGAGCTCTTCTCAAAATACAGCTGGTTCCATGGTTCTATTTTGTTTTGTTGTTTGTTTGGTTTTTAATACTGGTGCACAAACTGATACCTGGATTAATGACTGAAAGAATTCTTTCCAAAATGCAGTCTTTTGGCTATGCTACCCACTGGTTAGCAGTGCTATGTCTTCCCCACTGCCTGTTTGGCAGAACTGTGGATCTTTAGCTTCCTACCAACATTTACAGTACAGGGATTTAACACTGCAAGTTCCTTGTACGGTTTTTATTGCTGGACAAAATAGTAACTATTGAAATACTTTATTGAGTAAATAAACATAAATACACCTAGTAAACAGTAGAATAAAAGATTTTGTTATTTTATTTAAGAAGAAACCCACTGTATATTTAACTTAGATTAAACTTTAAAAATTGGTGTCAAGGTGTATTTTCTGGTACGCATAAATGTAATTTGTATTTGACCTTTGGATAGATTTCTTTCATTGTTGGGATGCCTGTGACTGAACTATAGAAGTGCCTATATGAGCAAAAAACCTGTGATTCACTTCTCTCCCAATATCATCCTATATGAGAATAGATATTCATACTTAACTTTTAGTATGAAAAGTGAAAGCAAAGACTAGTGAAAGCTCCCATACTATTCTGCAGATACTGCATTCTGTAAAACTGTAAAATTTTGCTAAATAGATTTTCAAAATTTAAAATATTAATATTTAAGATATATTAGTACACTAAGTATATTTACATCTCTAACATATTAGGTTTTCCAGTGCTTTATGGTTTTTGTACACTGGTTTCTGCTTTTTTTTACTTTTTCTTTCAATTCAAAAAGAATTAAATAAAATTGGGTTCAGCTAAAGATGTGATTGCTAGAACCTTTCCTAGATTAGAAAAACTTGGAACCTGGCAATCTGTGTATGGGGGAGGCTTTTCATATGGAAATGCTCCTACAGTTAGCTCTCTTGATAATGAATAAAAAATGTATTCAGGTATTTGCAAATGCAAGATTACATGCATACACCATAAAACTTCATCATACTCCTCTGTGAAAATCAAGACCTCAGTGTAGTTCTTAGAGTCCAGGGAATGTCTGTGTCATGCTAGATAATTTCTAATTCTGCACTGCTGTAATACACTGTCACACATGTCAGAAAACTTTTCACATGCAACCCACAGGCTCATATGTGAGCTGCCTGTGAAGCAATCAGAGGTTAGGAGAAATGCAGAACTAAAGCAGGACATGCACAGTTGATGAACGTTATGAGACCTGAGTGGAATATTTATATTCTTAATGGGCTGGTCTTAATTCACTTGCCTTCCTGTTCCACACCTACTATACAACAGGCTGTATTCCTCTCTGAGAGCTGAAGTCTATGTCAATGACAGTACTAATCTCTCCCGCGCCTGTCCTTGCTCATTGCTCTGCCACGGCAGCAATACCATTTCAGTTTTGTCTGGCGTACCAGCAGAAAAAAAAAGTGCACCATCCATCACCACCGTCCTTGCCAGCATGTGTCACCAGAGGTAGCATATCCTGAAGAACCTATTGAACCCAGCACTGAGCCATTGATATCTGTAAGTGGATTTTGATTTTCTCTGGGGATAGTCCTTCACACACAACTGTATTACCCACCCCCCCCCAAAACTGCAACATGTATGAGAGAAACAAAACACACAATTTTGAATTTAGAGAGTACAACCAGACATTAATTATTCTATGTAATAACTTGTGGGCATGTTTATTTTGCACATCTTGGAGAGAGGGATTTAACGACTTTTAGTATCTGAGCAGGATTTGGGGAGCTGTGATCTCATAAGTGCAGTAGGTTTGAGCATTGTTTTCATTTAGGAGAGGTGTCAAATATTAAACTAATTATTTGAATGTAAGTAAAACAAAGATGGGCCTTTCTGGGTAACTTGCTGAAAACAGGACCACTGTTAGAACAGCCTCTATTTCCAGGCAAATCTCAATGAATAACTGTGCTGAAAGAAAACATTAATCCACGCCAAATAGTGATGCAACCCTCCTACATCAGAATTTGGGAATATCTTGAAGTGAGCACTGGGTTTCTGGTGGGTAACCGATGCTTGATCTTGGCCAGCATCCGCTTATATGAGCTGAAGCTGAGAAGCATTTCCTTGTTCTGGTTCATGATTTTTTTCTAGTATTCTCAGCCTTTAGAACTCTTTAAAGTGGGGGAAAAAAGGCGTCTGGGGGATAACACCAAAATAAAGAACGTGCCCACAGAAAGGGTTAATTATCATTACTGATCCTGGAGCCATTCTGGTGGTGACTCAGTATCCTAGTGAATGGCATAAAATGAAGTAGTGAATGCATTTACTACAATTTGTTGTTTCCCAGTGTTATTTTCATTTCTTTGTGGATCACTGTATAAAAGGAAAATGAGCTGGGAATGGGGGGTAGCTGCTGCTAAGACAGCAATGCAGTTCTGCATGCAGCATACTGACTGGACAATATAAGTAACACAAAGCCATGTGCTCAAGCACAAAGTCTTTCTCTGTATAACACTTTTTCCATAAATACAGCTGCAAACCTCACACAATCAGCTGGAATTTCCCATTGTCACATTTGGAACATCTCCATTACAGGCTGTGATATCCTGAATCCCTGGGAGGCTTTGTTGCTTGATGTACTTTTTTGTTTTCCCTAAAATAAAGCAGCTCAGGTTGACAGTGACCATGTGAATGAGCAAGAGGCAAATGTAAAAGGCTGCAATGTTCTTCATTTTTATTAAATTTTATTGGATTCCACCTCTAGTAAGTTAAAAAAAAAAAAAGTTTTCTGATTATTATACAATATACGATTGAGGAGTGAAAAGTAACAACACTGACCTAAATTTGATTTTACCGCAGACTTAAATGGAAGTTTATACTAATAATGAGAGTTTTTGAAACTCTCATCCAAAGCTCTCTCCTTTCTTACATGAGCACTGCTTCCCCATTCTGGCCTAGTTGCTTGGAAAATAGGTACAAATATTTTGAAGTATGGAATTGTAAATGCTTATAAGATTGATAAGTAGTATTAGGCATTATGGGAAAAGATTGTAAGGTTGAGGTTACAGCAGAGTGAAAGTATGCACAGCTAGCTATGGACTGCTGGGCCAATGTATATCAGGCCAGCATAAATTATTTTAGGGTTTAGTTGTATCTCTGGCTCTGCTTTTAAGCAAAAATTATGTCATGATATTAACAGCAGTGTTTGATAAGGAGCTGAACATTTGGAAGCAAAAAGATTAGGAGACAGTGTGCTGAAGCAATGTTGTGTTGAATCACATTCATTTTTATTCAGAGGGATCATTCAGCCCAGTGTTTTTCTCTGGCCATTTTTGTTTGTTGCAATGTAAGATTTAGGGATCTTCTTTTAGACTTAAAATGAATTAAAATAACAATGCAACAGCTTTAAAAAGTCTGCCTGCATCTTTCCTTGTACTCCCTTCCTCATTTTAAATGACAGGCATGAGATTAGTGGTTTATGCAGTATGTCAGGAAGATTAATGTTTCCAGGTGAGCTTAGAGAGCTATTTCATTTGATCAGTCACTGGAATTTCTCATTGCAATGAGGAAAAAAAAAAAAAAAGAAAAAAAAAAACTTAAAAAAAGAAAAAAGAAGTAAAAGAAAGAAAGAATCAATTTGAAAAGCTGCAGGTTCTGAGGTTTAAGGTAGGTCTATGGCACCAGTCTTCCCTTAGGAATAATTATAGATAACAATTTTAGATATGACATTTCTGAGACTAAGGAATGTTTTGTTTGCTATATTAAAACAATTGACTGCAGCATCCACTTCAACAGCAATAATTTAACTCCAGACTCAGGAATTCAATATCGCTCGGTGTTCCTTCGCAACCTTCTATTTTCAGAAACTGTGTGATAAAGATGAATTGCAAAGCTAACAGAAATTGTTCCAGTTGAAAATACACGCTTCTATTGTGAATATTTTCACACACAAGCATACATATAGAAGTATATGAGGGAAAAAGAAAATGCAGAAACCTTGGGCAAGGGTTACAAACCTAGGTGAAAATTTTAATCTTGGGGATGCAGGGTAGGGGTTCTCTCTTTTTTAACTTCATGAACAAGTTGTAGAAGAAACACTATGGCTTCAATGAGACTTGACACAAAAATGAGGATTCTGGACAGGAATCTGCTATAAGCCCAAAAAGCATTCAAGGAAGAGACTGTCCAATGGGTGTTTATTGTCTTGTCTAGCTCTATACATTGCTAATGCTAACTGCAGTAGAGATTAGTTTCCAAAGCCCTTTTACATATATTTGTGCTGTGTGTTTATGTATGGTTTGCTCAAAATAATCACATTCTGAATAAATAAATTGGAAATCTCATAGGCTCACAGATTTCTGGGAAAAAGAATTAACGCAGAGTGGGGAAGTTCTTGGCTCCTATGGCCTCTGAGCCAAAATGACTTATTTTCTTTCTGGGTAATAGAGATCTGTTGTTTGTATGGTAAAGCTAATGTAGACAGAAAATGCTACTGGGAAACATAGAAGAATGTGGATCCAGTTAACGTAAGAGGATGGTGAATGACCAATTTGAGAGCTTTACTATCACAGTGTATTAATATGCATGGAAATTTATAAATTTACTTTTTAATAATTAAACTAGACTATGTCATATGGTGGTTTTGGTAGTACCTTTGGTATTCAGACTCAATTTAATGAGGTTAAAAATAATTACTTTATTTCCTAATATGATTTTTATTAACATTATAATTTTTCCTGTTACTGATTCATGATATATGCAAATTAATGTCATTAATAATATGTAGTACACCTTAAACCATTTGTGAGAGAACCTCTGAAGCAACATATAAAGTATACCTGCATGCAAGACCAAATGTAAATCTACAGAAGTAAACAGAAAAATTCCAATAAATTGTAGAGAGAAGGATGATGTTTTATATTTAGAGAAAGGGGTTCTGACATGAATTCTATGATTTTGGTTATTACTTATAGGTAAAATTAATAGTGGTTGAAAAGGGTTTGAGGGGATGAAAGGTGGGGGGCATTATAAGGCCAAACCAGGGCTCTCTTCTTGTTGAGAATCAGAGAATCATAGAATGCTTTGGGTTGGAATGGACCTTTAGAGGTCATCTAGCCCAACCCACCTGCAGTAAGCAGTGACATCTTCAACTAGATCAGGTTGCTCAGAGCCTCATCCAACCTGACCTTGAATGCTTACAGGGATGGGGCTTCCACTACCTCTCTGGGCACCCTGTTCTAATGTTTCACCACCCTCACATCTTTTTTGTTAAAAAAAATACACCAATGTGATATATTGGTAAGAAAAACAGAGTAATTGGACATTTATGTAGTTAGCAAGATTATTTGAAGTTGTAGTGATTTCCAGTTCCAGTTAGTAAAAGTTAGTACTAAAAAAATCAGTATAGAAGGAAAGATAAAACATGCTTTAGGACTTAAGTAATCCTAAACTACTTAGCACTTTAGGAGGAGAATCATGCTGAGATGATAAGAGAATGGAGGAAAAATAATCTTGTTTCTAACTAGTTTGAGGTTCTCGCGTCTCCTTCCAAAGCATCTGGGCAGTCGGAGGCAGAAAACTACAGTTTATGAACAAAGAATGAAGATAATTAGGTATGTTTTGGAGAGGAATAGTAGTGGAAAGTGGTGAAAGTGCACTTAGGGCTGCAGAGGTCCATTCCTGTCTCACCCACCAGTCTCCTGTGATCTGTGGACATATTTCAAGACTCGGTGAAATCCACAGTGTGATTCCTTTCTGTTCTATTGTCAGCCTCAGCCTGGATGAAAGTCTCTAGCCTGTGGGAATACCCTCAAGGTCAGACCTACCTTTGAAGGTTTTGACAGCAAAGTTCAGGGTATCAAAAATGTACCTATACCTCAGTGATGACTGTTATGCCAAGAAAATCCCGAGGCAGAAGCAGGTACAGTAGCCAACCTTTCAGACATACACACTTGGCCCTTCCACCAAACAGCATCTTGAAGGTGCCCATCCACATCTTCTGCCCCACAATGTCCCTTGCTGCCTCTGCTCCATGCCCCAGGAGTTGCTGGGCCCTCCTGGCCAAACCAGGACAGACCCCAGGGCTGCTGCAATGTGCAGAATGAGCTGTGTGTTGGACAGAATTTCTGTGGAAGCCATCCTGCTTGTGCCCCCCTGAAAGCCTTGGGAATATTCACTTTTCAAAATATTGAGGAAATGCACTTCAGCAAATTTTGATGGAATGCCCAAGAAATATGGTTAAAAAATGCAGACAAAAGAATGTTGGTGATTTGGGGCAAAATATTTTTATTTTGATGGTTATTTTAGGAAAAATACTTTTTGTTCATGTTTGCATTAATGAAGTTGACCATCTGCAGGAAGAATAGTGAGAAAGACAAAGGGGTTGGGGCAATGGGAACAGTGACTTCTTTTGTACACTACAAATTTCAATTGCCATGAAAAACTATTGCTTGGAGCATGAAGCTAACATTAGTAGGAGAGTTAGATAAAAGGCTGTGGGGCAGAGAATGTAGCCAAGTATTGGAAGAGAGAAAAAAAATGCATTTTGAGGAAGAGTTGAAAATTACTGAGGTTCAGGGCATGTTCCCTGGAATAAATCAAGTTGAAATCATATTGAAATCATATTGAAAGAGGTAGATGAGGCACTTTCATACTCTGTCCCCAATACACTGTTTAATGTTGCTCCTTGAGGCTAATTGCAATGCTGAGAAACTCAGACATCTAGTCAACATTAAGCTTTGTCTGATTCTCATGGTAATAACTATCTTTTGTTACAAAAGAAAAGCAGTGGAGAGTTTGTTGGCTGCTGCCCTGTAATAACTGTGCTTGATCTGAAAGAAGACAGGTGCTCTGTTTGCTTTTTGAGTTTACAAAGCATCTTTATTGTGATCAAGAGAAGGCGAAGAATGAAAGGTGCACACCTCACTGTCTGAAAAAAGCTGTAACTCAAGGACCAGTTCTGTTTCCCATTAACAGCAGCAATGAGAAAGCACACTGTGAGCAGGGACTGGGACCATATGAAAGTCCCTGCTTGAACTTTTTTTTGGGGGGGGTTGGCTAAACTTAGACTAAAACAGTTGTCAGTTGTCTTCTTTTCCTGAAGGTAGCAGAAAGTACCTGATGTACTTTTCCATTTTCTGATATCCTTGTGGCAATGTTAATCTTCTGCATGTGCAGAATTAGCTGGTTCATGTCTTAAAAAGTACTCGTCGGGTAGACGTCTCGTCTTGTTCTCTGGGTGGGAAACAGAGCAGTTGAAAACTTGATTAAATTAAAAGGATCTTCTTACAGGAAGACTAAACTTGCCTGCATCTATAGTTTGGCTCTTGTGGGGTGAAATGCTCATATGAAGGCCAGCTTCACACCTGCCATGGCACAAACCAAACTAGGGGCTTCCACAGCTAACATCCAAACTCCCGCAGCTCTTACAGATGGTTTGCAGATAAGTGGCTGTGACCACATAGTCTGGTGTAGCAGAGACTGAATCTTTTGCACCTGCAAAGCAGCAGTGTGGATTTTTCCTGTAAAGAAATCCAGAAGTCTGGTGCTGAGGGGGAAGAGTGGGAAGGACTGCCACCAACAAGTCTTCCTTTCCTATAAGAAACACTTCACAAGGCATGCCCTTTTCCCCATGATGTCTCTGTAATCCAGCCATCCCTCAGAGTGATCTGCAGGGATTCAAGCACTGGGAAAGAAGCAGTTTGGGAGGTCTTGGCCACAGCTTCTGCAATCTCAGCAGGACCCATGGGCAGTCTTCAAGAGGGCACAAAATTAGCATTCTATCCTTCCCCCGGCAGGTTGGGCAGGACTTGGACCACTGCTGGTCATACACCCAAAGGGACCAGGAAGGTCTGCCCAGAGACTGTGCCATTACTTGGGGCAGGAGTTGCAGGGATGGCAGCAAGCAGACAAAAAAAACAAGGCAGGCCATGCTCCACGTCAGCTGTGAAGCACATCGGCATCCGTTCAGTAGCTATGGGAGAGACTGCTGTCTCCAGGACCCTGAAGGAACGGTTTGTGATGGGTACATAGACAGGACAGGATTTCCCCTTTTAGCTGTCTCCTGTCCTCACACCAACCCAGTTCCCTGGGGAACAGAAAGAGACTGTCCAGCAAGACAATGTCTGACACTTCTGTTACTGAGTGGTGTTAAGAATGATAGCTTATATAATCCTATAGCCTAATTTTCTTTTAGCAGTATTTAACGAAAGGAAAGATGGCTGAACAAAGCAATTTCATACACTATTCAACAAGCGTTTCTTTCTGTATGAAGCATTAACAATAGCTGTCATCTTTGTACAAAAAAAAAGGCTTCCAATTACTTCAATGATAAGAGAAAATCCAAATGCAGCTGAGAGCCCCACAAGCAAATTATTTTTAATACCATTATGGAAAAGGAAAATGTGTGACCCAGACCTTCATTTAATATTTTACTAGCCTTGAAAGTTAATTTGAGTTTGTGTTCAATGTTCTGGGAAGTTTCTCCTTTATAGCTGTGCAATTTGGGCACAGAATTGAACAGAACCAGGAACTGTCCTTTCCTCTCCACTTTTTTCACATTTCAGTGCTAGAGACAGGGAAAAGGGAGGAGATGACACGTAATTAATGTAACATATAAAGAAAAAAGGAAGTCTACTATGTAAAAAATGTCATATGACTTCATTAAAATTCCTTTAGTATGCAGCAGAGAGGTTTATAGGACTGGTAGATGGAAGAGTATAAAAGAAAGATAGATTGCCTTTAACTTTGCTGGTGTCCACTTATGCTATAATTCACATGACTAGAGGCTTTCTCTAAACTGCATCTACCACTTAGTCTTTCACTTCTGTCCCATATACTTTGGGTGATCTGAAAAAGGAGAAAATGCATCCTGATCTCCCTACATGCATAAGTCTGTCCAGATATGAGTTATATCCAGACAGACATCGTGCGAATCCTTTGTACGTTAATTTTAATTACCATTTCTTCCATTAAAGGTTGATCTAAAGTACAGCTGGTCTGGAAGTACACAATGACACCTTTTTTCATCCAAAATTTTAAGTCAAACAACTGTGGGATTTTTCAAGGAATGTCTCAGTTTCTGTGACTATTCACAAGAATGGGTAGAAGAACAGCTGATGAAACATGTCTTAGAAAGTTAGCTGTTGAGCTACAGAGGCCCTTAAGGTTTTCTTAGCTCCAGGTCTTGGTTCCCAGTCTTTCTGACATGGAGCCCACACTCAGCGGCCATAACAGTAATGCTTAATTATATGTACTTGGAACCATTGCCTTTCACTGGGTCTTACCCTGCAAAGCAGAGTGGCCACAACTAAAATGCCAATTTGCAATGGTTCCTAGCTCATGTAAATTCTCTACCTATGTCTAGAAATTGCATGGGAGAGTACTTGTTTACTGGGGCTAAAAGTCAAGCCAGGAACCACTCTAACAATTTAATACAAGAGATAACTGAATACTATTGTCTGGGAAGGGCACAGAAATCTCAGTTTTCATGGATTGAGCTAGTGCCTGTTGAGGCTTCTTGTTTATGGCATTTGTTTTTGTGAACCAAAATGGTAGATTGGTTTTGGTTTGTTGGTTGTTTGGGTTTTTTTTCCCCCCATAAAACTTTTTAAAGTATCTGAAGCACAAGTATACTGAGAAGTACTGAAACACTTCTAGGGTATGAATACTCTTCAGGTATCATTGCTTAACCTTAAAAAGCTTGTTTAAAGGTAACTGTTGTCTTCAGGACCAGATTCTCAGATTGCTTTGGCAGCAAACCTATGAGCAAAGCTTCAAGGCTAGCTGGTGCTGCCTCTCCAAAAATGAGAGGTTCATGCACCAGTCTCCTTGACCATTAGTATACTGCCTAGAGGAGGTAGGCAGGCAGTAGTAGGAAACAGTGATAGAAGAAAAGGTAGATCATGCTGGTTTGTGTTGCTCTTTCAGACAAATTTATGTAGCCACTGAACACAATCACTGCTTTCTCTAAATGGTTTGCATATTCTTTTCTTTAAAGTATTTTTTTTTCTCATTGCTACCTACTTTTCAGTATAATTAGAAATAAAAATACCATGTTTGAAATTAGATATATTCTATTGATGACACAAAATCTTGAATGAAATCTAGATCTCATACCTTAACTAACTTCTGCTCTGCTAACAGGAATAGGTAGAACTGAAGATGCATTTCTTTTAATAAAGAAAGTAATCTTGTTTTATTCTGAAAGCACAGAGAGAGCAGGTTGCTGCATTACAATGTGCTGTTGTCTGTGCAGTCACTTTCCTCTTCATAGTGATTCCTTAATATTTTTAATTTCAGTGTTGAATTTATCTTGATGTTGATGTCTAACTGATCATTTATAGTATATGATCAGAGAAAATAATGTGAGAGTCCCTGGGCTGCCCCATTCCCACATAGAAGCAATGTGAACATCTGTGTCCTTTGTCAAGTTGTCTGGTTCATATTCATGTACAAGTGCAGTAGTTAATTTTACAGAACAAGGAGTGATACCTCTCTGCATTCCTTCGGGTAGAATCATTAGGGCAGGTAAATCTCTGCGCTGTAGCCAACAAATTTATTTGACACACAGTTTATGACCTAGTAGATGTAAATGTCTGCTGTGAAACTAATGATGGATGAAGCAGGAGAACAAGTTATCTCACAAGATTTCCAGTTGGGCTAGAAATAATCTATCCTGTGAAACGTTGACAAGTTCACTTCTAATCTTAGTTAGAAAATTGAGGTTGGAGTAGATAGTGCTGAAAAATAATGGGGTGAAAATCTGTTCTAACTTTTCAAACCATTTCCTACATCCATTCTTAACTTACTACGAGGTGCTTAGGGAGTTGCAGAGCTATTCAATCACTTTCATATTAACAGAAAAGCACCACGTGCACAGCTTTTCTATGAACTATTTCCTGTGTTAAAGAGAAATTCTAGCTATTACTGTCTGTATAACATAGATCACTGTTTTCTGCTAGTACATTTAGAGAGTTATTTAAGTGCAAGGAGCTCTTAACTGATTCTGAACAGCTTTACAGCTGTGTTTTCTTACAGTGTTACCTTTCTGGCAGTATTTGATTGAAATAAAGGGAACACATAACAAACAGCCCTTAGTCTTCGCTACTCGTCTTTGTTAAACGTGGGTGTTGTAGAGCTGCAAATGTAGTTCTAAAGGAATAATCATCAAGATAGAATTGATCTGCCCTGGAAGGATGTGGAAAAGTTTTTAAAGTCCATCTGCCTAAGAACAGTCACCTGGGCTGTAGCTCTGAAAGAGAAGTAGATGAGACACATTGAAAATATGTGAAGATTAATCCCGCAGCCTCAGGTATTTCCCAAGAAAAGATTAGAACTCTACTTTTTTTCCTAAAATTTGACCTAGTTGTAGATGCTGAAAGTCAATACAGTCAACGACCTTAAAGCTGACATATTAAAATAGTATGGAAAGGTTTAATTATCATAAAGGTCACAGGATAAAAATTTCATTCCAATTCTGTTATTTCCAGCAGCCAATGGAAATGCAGCACAGCTATCAAAATTCCTCAGTGGCTTTCAGAAATGCTTGACGTTTACTTTGTTGGGTCAACATTAGTAGAATTTATTTTTCTTTAAATAAGGGAATTGTAGCTGAACTTTTAACAACTATGGAGGAGGCAGATTAATATATATTCAATAAAGCACTTGCTTAAAATTAAGGCAGGAAAGCATTTCAAGGAGGTATGAAAACTGTCTCCGATATTTATCCAACTCCAGAGAGATAAGTAAAACAAGAAATTTAATATTTTATGGAAAACTATGATTTAAGAGTAATACAGCTCCTACAAAAGCAACTACAATCAGATTTAATTCTAAAATGCTTTATATGGAGAAAATTTTACCAGAAAGTGTATTTTATATTAAATAGTTCTACACAAAAACTTTTCATTTCAGGATCTTTTGTAATTTTAAATAAATGTTGTTTTAGCTCAAAATATCAAATTTAAATGAAAAATTTGTTTAAAATCCTTTTAAATGTTTGAAGCGTGACATTTCCAATGGAAAAAAAATTCTGTCAAAAAATCTGAGGGATGCACATTTTCACTGTTTCTGATTGTTAAAAAAAGTCAGATGGATTATTTCTTCCACTTTGTGTGAAATAAAAGTATCCTGTGAGTAAGCCTCAGGCTTTTACTGCAGATTTTGAAGTCAGGAGTAGCTTAAATAAAAGTGTCTGGGCTTCCTCATTTGCACCTCAGTTTTCTCCTTCTCTTTTCCCTCCACTATACTCAATTTCAGGTTAAACATAGACTTTATCAAGAACATGTGCTTCTTTGAAAGTCTTGATCACCAGGTGATTCCACGGTAAATAGATGTTGTTCTGTCACGGCAATTTTACACTGAGATAACTGACAGTTTTCTTGAATGTTACTCTTTTGTGTATTAGTGAAACTGAGGAGAGATTTAGCTGCAGCATCACTCTGATGGCAAGGAATTTGTTTCCTGATCAGAAGTTTTGCTTTTTTGATTTGCAACATCCAATCGGGGTGTGGGAGGGAGCTTTTTAATATAGGTTTGTGTATAGTATAGGTTTATATAGACAGCTTCCTAGGCTCAAGTAAGGTATTCTCCACAGAAGGGTCTGTGCTGCTTTCTCCGTGGGTAACTGTTAGAAGCAATCACAATGGTGGACATCTATTTCCTGGTATGTCTTTGAGTATAACACAAAAGAAGAGAGTAATTTGAGAACCTTCATGACTAATGACTAATATATATAAGCTTCACATATTTTGACTTATATAAGCTTCACATATTTTTAAATTTCCAGGATAAATACACAGGCACAACGTAAGTGAATTTTTACAAGTGTGTACAAGATTTCTGGTGTTGTTGAGAATTATAAGTATCTGCCTAAAATAAATTATGTGCAAATCCAGGTTTTCTCTTTCTCCATGCAATTTTTAAAACCAGTATGCTTTTATACTAAAAATTAAAAAAAAAAAAAAAAGATGGATTTGAGGTAGGAAATAGATACTCTCATTTGCTTTTGAAAACTCTCTTTTTGAGTGGATTGTGAAGTGGCAGTTAAAGAACAGTGTGCATTTCTCTAGATCCTAAAAGGGAACTCTTCAGAACCATTATAGCCCTCCACAACAGAATTTTACTTGCAATCATAGTTTGTCTTTACATCTAAGTTACCATTCAAGTCTCCTTCTATAATAAACATACATTACTGGCTTCAGCTTCCTGAGTGGAAACTTATGTACGTTTAAAAAATGTCACTTATCAGTAACTGACATTTTGCTTAAAATCCTCATGCATTACAGTAAGACTTTTAAAGAAAGTTTTATAGCATCAATTCAGAAGTGGTAAAAACTAGATAGGTGTTTTAGGTATGCTGTCCATTTTCACTGTCTATTACTCATTTTCAGTGTCTTGAAGGTGCCTTTGTAAACTTGCTCTAACTTCCAGACATTTCGCTTACTAATATCAAATGTTTGTTTTCAGATATCAACATGGCAGGAGAACCCAAACCATACAGACCAAAACCTGGCAACAAGCGGCCACTTTCAGCACTTTACAGGTAAGTGAGATTTCATCTTACCTTACTACAATTCAATTTTTATTAGAAAAATTATGGTAACCTGAAATGTGTCTATCAACGTCACTGTGTAGCCCATATATAAGACAAAGGAATTTTCTTCCATTCACTCTTTGATGTTTGTATGAAATACAATCAAGCTCCTATATGCACCAAAAAGTTTTGAATGCAAGTAAAAGAGCCAGTATTATAGTGTCTGACACTACCTGTATCCATTGACTAACTCCAGAGCAAAATGTTCATAACTTCCAGAGATAAAGACTGTCCATGTGATGCCTGTCTTACAAAACTAACTTATGCCAACTAGGAGTAAGCCCAGCAAACAAAATTCCTGACTGATACTTAGATGAAATGATCACAATACGCATATAATGTCCATATTTAGTTGGAAAAAAACACCTGAATTTCTGTTTGCTGAAAAAAATAAAATACTTAGGATATTGTCCTGGTTTCAGT
>VZTL01079163.1:0-13150 GCA_013400535.1 Scopus umbretta
GCTGAAACCAGGACACCCATAAACACTCAACATACTGTTCTTGCACCTGGTGTATCATAAGATGATATACCTTAGAATTCCTACATAATTTACCATAAGCATTTCTAAATACTTCTTAAAAACAAATGCAACATTTCATTGTATCATGTACCAACATAGTAAGGTAAAAAAAAGAGATCTTTATTTTGGCAGAATAGTTCTGGATGTTCTCCAAACTGTTCTTCTGTGATATAGAACAGCTACACAATTCTAAAAATGTTCTTGTTGATTTAGTTTACTTCATTTCAAGAACCTGTATAAACTACAGTACCCAAAGGTCCTTTTGTTGTAATGTATGATTTATCCATTTCATTTGTATCAAGTGCAGACAAGACATATAACATGGGTAGGAAGAGGTTAATGCATTACAAGAGAGATTTAGAGAACTGATATAGTTCCCAAGAGCCAGGAAAAAGTTAGAAGGGACTGGTGAGGTACTCAGGCTGGGAGGTACCCTAGTAGTTGAAAAAAAAAAAAAATCCCTCTGTAAAAAATAAATATGACGTTACAACATTCAAACAAGCTTCACTACCACCTTAGGGAAGAGCATTCAAAAACTGGTTAACAGAGATTTGGATGTTAAAACACACGCACATATATAAAGAGAGAAATGCACACATATACATGCACACATAAAAAATATATCATATCTATATATTCTACCCAATTTCTCCAAATGGCCAGGTTTTGTTAAAAAACAGGATAGGGACCTGGAGTCCCTAAGCAGCATCTCTCATGTTTGAGTTCTTCCAGATAAAAACATGTCCCTGCGGTTTACAAACATATATCCCTTTCCTCATCATAACTCATTTCATGTGCAAGAACTCATTATCCTAACATCGCATATGCATATATGTGAACTGTGACTAATTTTTCCACTGAAGCAGTCGGGGTCAACACAGTTGAATAGCTACCTTTAATCAATCAGCTACCAGCTTGTGAGTGCTCAAAAAACTGTTAGTGGACCTTTTACAGAGCAACTCATTTCACTTTTCTTCTTTGTCTAAAAGGGAGAACACATATGAACGTTAGCTGTGATCAACTTGAAACTGCATTATAAATTTTATATTGCCTGTCATACCCAAAGGACAGTTCCCTCAGACTCATAACTTACCTGAAAAACAAATATTATAGTTCCAGAATTCTTTTGCATATTTGTTACTTAAGTGTATCTATTAGTTATTACTGAATGTATTGAACATCTTAAGCTCATCTTACTTTTAGGCATCCAGTCAAAAAATAAAACTCCTATCTCACTGACACATTAAGCAACCACATGTCTGTAGTGAGAAACTGCCTGAATCATTTACAAACAAAAATGACAAGTATTGTGCATAACAATGTGTATCATCAAAGAAAACTCTTTTTAAATTGCCTCCTGGTTACTTGCACAAGTTTAAGAGAAATTACTATGTACTGGTTGTAAATTATTAACTTTATTTAAAAATAAATTAGTCAGAATAAACAGTTACTATATCACATAACATTTATATAATTATCCCTCCTCCAATCATTAACTGAGAATTCTTTTGTATGGGAAAGACATGAGAGCCCATGGTTGCCTTTACTAAGTGCTCCTTCCAGACTGCGTATCACCAATTTTATGTTGCAGCTGGGAGTTATATTGAATATAGCAAAATACATTTTGTCTGCAAAGAAGCTCATGAGATTTCCCATGTTGGCTGGGGCAGATTTGATCAGCACATGAATGGAAAAGCAAATCAAAGAAAATCTCTCAGGCTCAGGGTTGTAACCTAAGCTTTTCTTTTTAATCCCACACATACAGACCTGCACTGACATCTCAGATATCCACACTATTCTTGCTTAAGATAATGCAAATTATATGTGCACATCTTTGGATGGTGCCAAGACCCTGTGAATGTTAGCTCTGAGTCTAGTAAAAAAGAATTTTCTGAAACACTCCACAGATTAATGGCACAGATGGCTCCAGTGAAGCCAGTGGGATATTCAACTTTGGCTTCCACAGAACTGAGATTTTAGTCTGTCTCTTTTGAATGGGTGCTACTGCCTCTGTTGGAAGGATAGGTTTTTTCTTTTTTCTTCTTTTTTTTTCTTTTTTTTCCCCCCTTTTTTTGAGATTTGCCTTGGAGTAAGTACTTGTGAAAGATGCTAGTCTTATGGTTCTGGAGACTGATTTTTTCTCTTTAGCCTCTGAGTAGTTCCAGCAAGGAAAATTTTCTCTTACTATCATACCAATTATGCACCAGCCTTCATCTGCAAGGACAGCCTTTCAGAGTTTAATCTCTATACCTCTTCAGCTTTTTTTTTTTTTTTTTTCCCCCAGTATGAGTATCACATGTTTATACAAGTGAACACTCTAGCTCAAAGATTGTTTCAACTTTCTGATAAAGGATTGCTTAGGATGCTTTCCCAGATATAGATCTAATTGGATTGCTATGAGATTAATGCCTCGCACTACATAAACTGCATAGTTTTGTCATGAATTATTGATGTCTCCTGTGATTTTTTTTTTTTTTGTGTTACCAACCAGACTAAAGGTTGCTTAATGTTTCTGAATACTTGAGCAACCTTAAGTAGGCATTAGTATTAAAAGAAGGATGAAGAGGACATTCTTTTTTCCTTTTCACACCTCTGTATACTTTATGATGGTTATATTCAGGCTTCAGTGCTCCCTAACTTGGATATATTAATTAACCCAGAAACCATCTCTACCAAGTTTGCATCAAATTGTAGCCAGCATTCATGTTACCAACTCAGTTGCTTTCCTGCTGCCTCAAGGCTTGTCCTCAATATAAAGTTGATTTAAATTATAAAACTTAAATAACTTTCTCCATAACATAGAGAAATATGACTTCTATATAGTTCTTAGTACATACTTAGTATACTTCTCTTACATACTTCTTAGTGACTTAATATGGCCTCTCTATACTACTCAGCTCTTCTTAACTCCATAGACGTACAAATTCCCTATACTCAAGTACAATTGTACTATAATGCAAAAAGCATAGGCTAAGTCCTGAATGGCTGTAATTCATTAGCTAGCAACATGACAATTCTATGGTACAGATGCAGCCCAGCAGTCAGATATTACCACTCTGCCTACTGACAACATATAAGGAGAAATCACATAGAGAACTCTGTCCTGGTACTTATTTTTCACATTGGAAATATGCAAAAAGAGCCATATTTATAGACTTTATTTCATGACCTGACGGTTCTTACTTCAGTATGAAGAGACATATGCCCTGCAGGAAATATTTCTTTTTCTCTCTCAAACACTATTTCATGCTTGAAGGATCCCTCCAAACTCTTAGCCCATTTATGTGCAGATTTCCACTGTCCTGTTTGCCACTGTCCTAACCTCTGTTGCAACTGCTGGAACAAATATTGCCAAAAAGAGCCAAAGAATAATAAAACTGTATGGTATACACAATCACATTTGTTACATGACCAATTCAGAAAACTTGACATGGTTGGCAGCCTAACAATATGAAGTACAGGAAATTTTTTCAAGGTCCTCTTCATTTATAGAGCTTATCTAGACACCTTATTCCACTCCAACTATTTCAAAGAATTTAAAAAATGTTTAATGGAAAAAAAGCAGGACTTCAATTAGAAATACGTGAAGTATAAAACTGGTAAGTATTGACCTTTTATGCAATGCAGGTAGACACTATTCTGCATTTCTACTTAGAAAATTAGTCTAGTAGAATTTTAGTATTATCGATCAATAGCTGTGTTATGACTCAAACAATTTATGTTAAGACAAAAAGAAATAACAATCATGGTATGCGTCCATTTAGCTCTGTATCTGATCTCTGACACCGGTCACTGTGGATGCTATAGGAATAAGCATTGGAATAAAGGACAGGTAAGTACATTATCCCAGCCATGAGAAATTTCCAGCTTGAGGATTTCCCACACAAGACTTTTCATTCACTTCTGTGTGGTCAACAGTCCTTGTTAAACTCTTCTATAAACCAGTCTGTTTGCCTTTTGAATCTACTTGTACTTCAGATAGTTGTAACATCTTGTGACAACAAATTCTATACTCTCAGTATCCACTGGAGAGATTTTCTTAATTTTGTGTTTGTTTTGAAAATTCTGTCTAAGAAATTTATTCAGTGCTCCTAGTTTCTGCAGCACATTAAATAGGGAATAATTATCTTCCATTCAGTTTCTACATATTGTGCATGACTTAATAAGACTTTTTTAATGTACTTCCCCTCTTCACTCCCTCTTTTCTAAAGCAAAGAATCCTAAATACTAATTTCAAACAGTTATCTGTCCATGTCTTTACCTCACTGTTCTCCTTCCTAATTTTACCATTTCTACTATTTTCTTCTTTGGGCTGGAGCAGAGGGTGTGGGGGGACTGAAGGAGGATGCACAACAACATTTTACTTTGCATTCAAAGCTGCATATACCACACAATTTTTCGATTGTTGCTATTTAGATCTCCATTTATCCACCAAAAAATACATTCCATTTGCCTCAGACCACTGCTGGATACAGAGCTGTCATTCAAGGAGAGCTATTCAAAATGACTCCTAAATCTCTTAGCATTAATATCTAATTCAGCTAATTCTTGACAGGCATTTACTTTGTGCTCTTTTTCCTTATATGTGTAACTTTGTGTTTATCAACACTGTATTTCAGCTGACATTTTATTGCCAGTGATTCAGTATCATGAGGTACTCCTGAAACTCACTGTAGTCAGTTTAATTTAAACCAAACTGAATAATTTCTTTTAAAAAATCAGCAAACTGTCACTTATGTTGTGCACATAGAGATCCCTGAAGGATGCCAAGAGTAACTTCTCTGAATGATGGCAACTTACTGTTTTTCCTACTGTTTGTTTCCTACCTGTTAGTCTAATATTAATCAACAATAAAATCTTTCCTTTCTTCTCATGTCAGCTTAGGTCTACAAGACCCTTGATGAAGGATTTAATAATAAACTATCAACATCCAAATGCAATATGCAAGTGCACTCTCTCAACTCCATAACCTTTTTTCATATGTTTTTATAGGCTCATTCAAAGAACTGTCATTGATCTGCAAGTCCATACTTCCTCCAAAGCCACATCATTGCTTCTCTATTACCTGCTTTTTGTTCATATATCCAGTTCTCTTTATTACAGTTTGCAGCAGATTACCCAATATAGGAGCCAGCCTTGTTGGCCTGTAGTTTTCCCAGTTCCTCTCAGGGCCTCATTCCCTCAGTAGTGCCATTGGTTATACAACACAATTAGCATTTTAGCTGTTTCTTATAGCCTTTCCTTTAGAAACACTAGATTAGTACCAGCTAGTCTAGGCAATCTATTACTAAAAACTTTATTTATTTTTCTTCTTAAAATTTTTCAATGGCTCTTCAATTTGAGAACTTCTCCAGCTTGCAACTCATGTGGAAAATGTCTACTACGGGAATCTCCTTGACCACTTCTGTAGAGAATACTGAAGAAAAGTAATTTCTTAGTTTTCCTGATATGGCTGTATTTTCTCTTAGAACCACATTTAACACTTTGACCAGGTATCAGACTTAGCTGCTGCTATAGACTTGCTGCTTCTGATATGCTTGAAAGAGGTTTTCTTAGTATTTTTAGTCCCTTAACAACTGGCATTCCAAACTACTTTTATTATGTTTTTTACATTTTAAATTACAGCTATTTAAGATCTTTCCTATTTTCCTCATCAGACTTAACTTCCTCTTTTCTCTGATTTAAGGAAAGAGAGAGATCTATATCTATATATATATTTGTAATAGCTCTTTTATTCTGCTGTTTAATGGTACTGGCTTTTTCTGGTCCTGCTAAAGTCTGTTATTATAGGTGGCATAAATATTCTCTGTCTTTCAAAGATGAGGTCTCTTCCAGATTCAGGCAAGGCATTTCATTTTATATGGATTCACTATTACTGGTTGTGATCTTAATCTCATTTGACTTTTGGTTTTTATAATTATACCATTTCTCTATTGGCCCTGTTTACTCTGTCATTTGTCAAACCTTCTGTGTTCTTGTAGTGCATCAATGATTATCTGCCTTCTGCCAGAGCCCTAAGATACTTGGCATTTCAGGATATTCCCCAAAATCAAAAACTCTGTTTCTTTGTCCAAATTACTCAACTCCAAGCAAGCCTTATCTTCCCTTTCCTATACCATTTTTTCAAGCACATAGTGATATCTGGCCTGGATCTGCAATTATTTCAGAGTATGTGACTAAGGAGGTTTCAGTCTTAAGCATTTCATTTAATAGTTTGTCTCCAGAATCTTTTTATGTCATATGTATAGTGCTATATTGGCTATGGCCAGTGTGTCATCTTTATGCTTGTCAGATAAGTTGTGACACTGTCCTCACTGAAATTACAAATTCCACTTTCTAAAATATATAATAATCAAAATACTTTGCTGTATAACTCCCCTTTCATATCTGCTACCCTACTCACCACCACAAGAACCTTTTTGGTGGTCACATCGTGGAAGGATCTTTTCTAAAACATCGCTCCCAACTCCTTGGCTTCCCTGCCCATCACCTCCACAGTGTAAATGACCTATTTTTTTCATGTCATTCAGTCATGAAACCGTATATTAACCATGAAAGGGATGACTTGCACAATTTTGTCATTCATGCAGACGAAAAAGGATAACAGACCTCACATGTCAACATGAAAGTGATGTCCACGAAGTGAAGGAAGTGTGTTGAATTTCAGGAGATGTGGCTGAAGGTTGGAATTTTGAACACCTTGGAAGGCTTGAAATTTGAAGAATTTTGATCTTATGCAAAAGTAGTTGCATATGAGAAAAATCTTAGTAGTCCCTCAGTAATGAGTATCTCGCTGCAATAACGAAAAAGGGTAGGAACAGAAAACTCCTCATTTAAAATTCAAATTCTGATAGACCTCAGGTGTCTTTTTTAGTTTCTAGTCCACCTTGGAAAAAGATGTTAGAGTCAGGGGTGGTAGAGTCTAAAACTATGGAAATCTTTGTAACAAAGACTGCTGTTCAACTGGGGCTCTGCTCTTGTTCAAAGAGAACTTGCATTTACTTGCCTTTAAAAGTAAAAGGCCAAATACCCATTTCACAATTGAGATATCCATAAAACTCCTTTTCTCCACCCCAGTTCTCATGAATTCTACACTGCTACCAAGTAAAAGCAAGTTAACAATCACAGAAGGGCTAGGACACCAACAATAAAGCTTTCCTCTAAGGTATGCAGCTGGGCCCATCTCTTGTTTGAAAAACATTTTAGATGGCAGTCCTTGAAGAAGTCAGCATTCTGAGCAAAAAACCCCAGAAACCTCTTTCGATGCCATCATTAATCAGGTCTGTTGGCTAAAATGCCTAAACATTTTTTTAAAGTGATTGAGGACAATGACATTTTAAATGCAACATCCCAACACTCTACTAATGCATTCTTAGACATCTATTTTATCACGAGTGAATTTGGTGCACATGAACAAGATTTTTCTAAAAGGACCATATAAAAATTACTGTGCAGCAAGCCTGTTCTCCCTGCACTTGGTATGTATCACACATAAGAAGTTCAGGTGTAAGCGCTGCTGTAACAACTCCTTGCATCTGACACATGATTTTTTATCATGTTTAATGCATGTTGAAAGTAAAAAAGGGAGATTTGGTCAAGAAATGCAAAGAGCTAGTAGCAGTCATACAGAAATACAAGGTGATATGAGATGTTTTTAAAGTACTATCCCAAAAGGCAGTGGCCTGGAGAGAAAGCACCAAAGCCAAAGAATAATCTGAAATTTGTATTCCTGTCATCAGACATGAAGGGCAATTTTAAAAAACATATCCAGAGCACAGACATTTTATACGTGATCTATTTCAATGCAATAGTGTATGAATGATACCAAGAGGCACATTCTGTGGAGATGGAAGAAGTTGTTGATTTGTCACTAAAGCTGTACTTGTTCATGCAGGCAAATGACAGTGAAGACTGCCTTATCCTCATCTGACAAAGTAGGCCAGGTGGTAACCATACACTCTGTCACTAACCACCTTGCTACATGCCTTGACATGTCCTGTGTGCAAAAACGGTAAAGCTTGGCTGTCATTGTCTTTCTGTTTGCTTCAGGCTGCCCATTTAGCAGTTATATTTCTTAAATTTTGCTTAGTACCTTAATTCTAAGTCTACGTAAAATGTGAGTAGTCCAAAGTGCAAATGAAAATGCGATAATAACAGCACTGGAAGCTGAATGATACCTCTGAGGTCATCCAGTTCCTCTCCCTACAAACAGTGGTTACTTTTTTCCCCCCTTACTTTATATTTGCATTCACTATCTTGGATATTAATAAATTCATAGTCTAAACCAAGTCCATAGCCAGGAACTTTGCCCTGATATCCACCTTGTTTATCCAAGTTCTTTGTCAGCTTGCAAGCCTCCTGCCCTCCTAACTTCATCAACTGTTAATTAATCACCTCTGTTTCAAGCACTTCTCAGTTCAGATAGTGTTCCTATCCACAGCCTTTTGCCTTAGTCTGCCACAGAAAATTTCATGAGGTAGCATCTAATGATATAACAGATTGCTTCTATGAGCTCTCCTTCCCAATATTATTATTGTATTTGAGGTAGGTTGACCTTGGCTAGATGCCAGGTGCCCACCAAGCTGCTCTATCCCTCCCCTCCTCAGCAGTACAGGGAGGGGAGAAAATAAGAAGGAAAAAAAACACGTGGATCAAGATAAAGGCAGTTTAATAAAGCAAAAGCAAAGGTCACGTGTGGAAGCAAATGAAAATAAAAGATTTATTCTCTACTTCCTATCAGTAAGTAATGTACAGCCACTTCCCAGGAAGTAGGACTTTGGTATGTGTAGCAGTTGCCCTGGAAGACAAGCTTTGTAATAATGAATGCCCCCCACTCCTCCTCCTTTCTCTTAGCTTTTTATGTCAGATGGTATGGAATATCGCTGTGGTCTGTTTGGGTCAGCTGTCCTGGCTATGTCCCCTCCCAAGATCTTGCCCACCCCCAGCCTACTAGTGATGGGAAGAAATATTGGAGAGACAGCCTTGATGCTGTGTGAGCACTGCTCAGCAGTAGCCAAATCACTGGTGTGTTATCAACACCTTTCTAGCTACCCGTACAAAGCACAGCACTATGAGGGCTGCTATGGGGAAAATTAACTCCATCTCAGCCAGACCCAATGCAATCTTACATCACCATATAGGCATGTGTGCATAAAATTATACTTTTCTGGTACCATTCTTTATAAACTAATAGTACTTGTTTTGCATGTTATGATAGTAAAAAGGCTGAAAGAAACAACCAGAACTTTGCAGATGAGGAGATAAACTTCAGTTATATTTTTAGAAAGAGTAAGCAATATTCAGGAAGCACAAAGGTGAACAAGAACTCCTGGTGTTTAAGAACTCATTCTGTTATCAACAAGAAGACTTTAATTTAACCGTCCCATCATTTGTCTCATGTAAACATCTGCCAGTACTCAGCTTAACCTAATGGTAGGTAAAAAGCCTATCTGTACTAGGGCATCCGGAAAGATATTACCAGAAACATTTGGGGAGGTTTGTGAGTTATTATTTATACAATAAGCTAGATGATTTTTGCTGGTCTCTGTGTACTACTGAAAAGAGCCTGGCTCCATCTTTCTTCCACCCTCCCTTAAGGTATTTATGTAGATTGATAAAATCCCCAAGCCTTCTCTTCTCCAGGTTGAACACCCCAGCTCTCTCAGCCTTCCCAGTCTTCCTTGATCATCTCTACCTCTAATTTCACCTAAATCCAAGAATCAATAATGAATTTACGTTTCTGTCAAATTCGGTAATATATAAGGTGCAGCTGGATACCACCCTGCTAGACTAGGCTTTTCTTTCTTAAACTAAATGGTCATTGTAATTTGGCTTTAGCAACTGTCAGGGTCCCAGCACACTAGCAGACCTGACTGCTCCGGACCAGACCCACCTCGTGTCCCCCCTAACCCCTATCCACAGGCCCAGGGGGGTCTCACTTAAGCTCAGACTACGGTAGCCAAAGCTGGTCTGAGGAATATTGTAGGTAGGCTGATGTCTAGCTCTGTCTCTGGCCCTTTCCCTCACATTGTAACCTTGCCTTCAGCCTGCCTCTGGCCCCCATCTTCTTTTGCTGCTGACTCTAGTCCCTGGTTGGTCCCTGGACCTGGTTCACTGCTTGCTGTACCCAGGTCTGTCATTGGACCTGGATAGCAGCACCTGGCTCTGCTATGTTCAGACTCGGTGGGGTGCTCTCTCACCAGTGGGGCATGGCCAGCCCTGGTGTCTTCCTCAGCTTCCTGCTCACCTGCTTTTGGAGAGTTTGTAGTCACTGCTGCCGTTGTAGGTGGTAGTTTGTTGTCATCCTGAACACTTTGATCTAGAATGCTTGGAGGGTACCAAAAAAAAGGAAGAAACAACCCAAAACCTTATATAGAAATGTCACTCCAGCACCTCTTGAAGTTGATTTTTAGGTGTCGTTTGCCTGCTTTACAAGGCCATTTTCCTTCAATGCACAGTATCCAGAGTACAACAGTTTAGCATTCCCAGTCATGAGAACTAAAGGACATATAATTGGATATGAAACTGATTCAGAGAAGTTTAATGTATTTAGTAGAATATTTTCTTGAGAATTGTGAGTGGGATGCAGTATAAGCACTTGAGAACAATATTTGCAAGAGGAAACATTTAACACTTGTTTTTCAGGTGAGTCCTTTTTTTCCCCAATGAAATTAAAAATTCTCCTTAGAGATGCTTCTGATCAAGTTCAAGTTAGCAAGACTGAAAATCTGTTTGTAATTTCAGACCCTCTGTTACTTATTTCCACTCAAAGGACACCCTTAATTTGGTGAACTTCCTGTGTTTAGCTATTTTGCAAAAACTTGATCAAGACCTGCTGAAAGTGCTAAAACCAGTCTCCCAGTCCTAACAAAATGCACATGCATACAATGTCAAAATGACTTATAGTAGATTCATATATATAAAGCTGCTTAGAAATCTGACAACTGCTTAAAACTTGAAGCCTTTCAACAGCTCATAACCTCCAGTCTTTGAGTTGAACTTAGAGAAGGCATAACTGAGATTAAGCAAAGCCAAAGTCAGAACCAAATGGAAGTTAATGTGTGCGTTAAGCAAAAAGGTTCTATGAGACACAAAGAATTAATTTGACTGACTTTAAGGAATAACATATAAATAGCTAGATGTACACATAGCATTTACTTTTTTCTTTAATGAATTTATCAAGTCATGCTATCATTTATGTCCTCTTGACACATACCTTATCATGGCTAAAAATGGAGATTGGGGAATTAATAGCAAGGTGGATAGTCTGAGGTAGAAGCAACTGAAGATGATAGTCCAATGATAGGTACACTTTGTGCCAGGCACTGTGCATTCATGTGACTGGTCTGAAGCTTCAAGTCTCCTTGGAAGCAAAGAGATCATTTGAAGAATGACAAGTGATGACCATCAGTTAAAGGAGTGTATAATAGTCCTTGAAAATGAAAATGCAAAAGCTAAACAACATTTGATACCTCACTGAGAATGTAAATTAATTTTTTAAGACAAATATGCCTGTCAATTGAACGGTTTCTCCTCTCTCTCCTTCTTTTAAACTTTGATTTCCAGCTCAGATTTACTAGACACATTTAAGATTTATTCCTGTGATGCTATTTTTATAAGTTCCTTTATAGACTAGAACTGTAATTTTAATAGGCTCTAAAAATGAATCCTTTTATTTTTGGTACACAAAACACTGTGTATTAAATGCAATGCAATAGAAGTTGCACAAAATACATGAACTTTAATACTTTTACTCTGCATTTAAGAATACAAGCTTGTAGTTCACATTTTTCTACAAAAACTGGGATGTAAACCTTTTCTTTAAGTAAATGTTTGATTATTTTCCCTTCTTGTCCTCCACATAATTGAAATGAAATTTGAGAAGCTGTTTGTGAAAACAGTAACATTTATCACAGTATGGATATTTTGAATTACTTATGGATAAAGTGCAGGTTTCACCTAGAATGAAACAGAAGTCTACAGGGTGATGTTAAAGAGATGATAGTAATAATAGAAAAATCTAAATAATAGAACTATTCTTTTTTAGAAAATCATAGAATAAATAATAGAAATATTATTATTCTTTAAAACATGGTCAGTAGGTACAGAAATACTTCTGAATTTTGAATCATTTAATTTGGACAAGATCTCTTCCTAAATTCACTATTTCTGAAGAAAAGGGGCAATTAAAAGTGCTGTAATTAAATTATTCTTCATGTATTATTAATGCAAAAATTCATAATAATATAACAACATAATCATAATGTGATTAAATTAGTATTACAGTAATTCCTGAACTTTGGGGTAGTTCACTTAGGTTGCTGATTAATTGTGTCATTATGTCACAGCACTATACCAGCTACTAGGAAGAAAATTAACTTTATCCCAGCTGAAACCAGGATACATTAATACAAAGTATTCTGGAGTAGATGCCATGCACAACTAGAGTTGTTAGCCCAGAGCATTATACGCATGGCTATTCTGTTTCCAGGTTGAGGAAGCTGATCTTTTTTTAGCTTGGAATGGAGCTAATAAAACCATATACATGCAAGCTGGCCTCATGCAAAGATGTTTCATGCATTTTTTCACTGCATTTCCTAGAGGTTGAAGTTCTAGCAGGGTCTCATGTTTCATGGCAGATGCAGGTGTCATGCATTATTACCCACTGTCTGGGACCACCACAGAAAGTTCATTCTAGAAGCAGATCACTTGGTACAAAGAGGTTCATGCAGATCTGGTGAAGGCTCAGACACCCTATCTCAACATTTGATGTACCCATTTTTAGGCGATCTTTGAACGTGCAAGTGCTTTCTGCCCTCTCCCCTTTACACCGTCCTAGGTAAAAATTACAATAGAAATACACTTCCAAGTCTTATGTTTTATCTTGAAGTGGTGCACACTAGATTTTCTATGAGGAGGAAAAGTAGAGGTGATTTTCTCAATTCAGATGTGGTCATTACTCCACCAAACTATTTTGGATACTAAAATTTTTAAGCCTTTTTTTTTTTTTTTTAAGACTTTGTCATTCATAAATTTTGGAGTTATTAGTTGTATGAGGTACCACCAAATTACTGGGTGTCCTGGTTTCAGC
>VZTL01079190.1:0-15387 GCA_013400535.1 Scopus umbretta
CTCTCCAGGGCTGTGCATCTCCCGAGGGCCTTGCATCTCCCGCCTACCGCAGCACGGGTACCCGAGGGCCACGCTGCGGGGGTGAGACGCCTGGCACTGCTCGGAGGCATTCCTCGCCGCACAGGGAAATCGTAAGCTCCCTGGTGACACGTGGCACAGGAGGAGGGCTGCTTCTGCTATTTGCCGCAGGAAAATGAAAAGGAGCGATCCAGGCATGTGAGTGCAGGGAACAGCAATGTGCCCAAGCAGCCCAGCTGCTACAGAGAAAATTCATTCTTTGTCTGGGATTCCTTTTGCAACGCAGACTAATGGAGTCAGCCTGGTGCAATGCCTGCGGAGAGCTGCTCTGTGCCCGCCGGGGCTCGGGAACCGGCCTGCGCTGAGCTGCCTTTGGCCTTTTATTCACAGTCCAGCACAGACTCGCTGTAATGCCCCATTACACCGCTCAGCCCGAGCGAGACAGGCCAGAGCCCAGCAGCCCCGGCCCAAATGCACTTACTTGCAGCTTACACAGCACTTTCTTGCAGTGGAGGAAACCCCTCTCTGCTCCCCCGGCAAAGGCACGAGTATAAACATTTGCAGCTGGCTCCCATCAGCCTCACAGAGGCGTGTGCTTCAGGTGTTTGATAAATGTTTCTTGCTTTCTATGAATGCTTCTGCTGTGTATCCAAAGATGCATTAAACCTGCCTCTCCAGCCTTAGCAAGGGCACTCCTGACGGTTTCGGCTGTGCTAGAATAACACGCTTTGCTACTTCAGTGCTCATTTGTGCTCCCGGAGGGGTACAGGCAACTCCCATTGAATCTGGTCTGTTCAAGGGATGGGTTTCCAAGCACTTCACGAGTGCCTTCGGCAGTTTTGAGAGGTGCGTAGCACCCAAAGGCTGGGTGCTTTTGGATGCTGCCAAATCATCCCTGTGCTCAAACAGGAGGGAAACTCCAGCTGTAGTTATGTGGGCTGAGCCCTTCTGGTTACTCGGGCTCGGCTGGCATCAGTGACCACCAGACCTGGCTCTTACCAGTGCTGCTAGCATTGAAACAGCACTACCATCGTGATCTCTCATCAGCTGACTGTTCATGATAATGTTAGCATTAACATGAAGTTATCATTAATGCAGTTATCATGAACTTATGAATAAGTTAATGAAGTTCATGATAATCAACTTGTACAAAATCTCCGGCAGTCGTGTGCCTGTCACTCTCATGTATAGAGTCCTCCCTTGCTTCTCCAGATTGCCCTGAAAACCCTGGTCCATGCATAGCCTCGATGCCCGCAGTGCGAAAGAAATAAAGCAACAGAAAAGTATTATTTTAGAATCCAAATTCTTAGATCACTATCACTATTTCTAGCACCCACTGTATGTTTTTAAGCACTTGGCACAGTCCTAACTGTCAAAGGAAAATATTCCATGCTGGATCCGACAGCCTGAGAGGGGAGGCTGCTGCAGCTCTGTGCCCTCGGCAGGCGCATGCACGGTATGCAGTACATGTATGTAGGTATACATATGCACGTGGTTGGCCACACGGGTTGCAGACAGGCACTCAGGGCACCCGCACAAATGGAGCCAGCACCAATGGCCTCGTCCTGCTCCCCTTTCTGGCTGGACAGGTTGGAAGTCCACTAGTGAGAATCTATGTGTACTGCGTGGGTCATGGAGCCTCCTCTTGCCAGCAGCAAACCCAGTCCCCCACGCAAACCCTGCCAGGGAAGCTGTCACGCTGCGAGCCGGCCGAACTCGAAGGCTCAGCCAGCTCGCAAGCCACCACGCATGGCCCCTCGAGTTATCCTTGTTAGAGCTGGTACCTGTTGCAGAGCCAAGGCTGGAAGGGGAATTGCATTAAGCTGTTCAACGATGAGAGCAAAGCTGCCGGGAGGAGGTGAGCCGTGCCACAGCCACCCGCCGAGCGGGGAAAGCTGTCCCAGCGGCAGCGCTCCCAGCCTGGCAGCCGGGGAGCCACGGCCACCTCCTGCGGTGCAGCACCCATGCGGAGCCAGCCCCGCAGGTGGCCCTCGTGGAGGGGCCCAAACGAATGGGGACACCCCCTCCGAGCAGCCGGCAGCACCCGGGTCGGGGCATTGTCCCCACCATGCTTTTTCCCGTCCGGCATGGGTGGAGAGGGCCTGCCTGCCCGGGCTGCTGAGCAGCTGCCTGGGGGGTTTTGTTCTCTCTTAGCTGGGAGCTTATTGTGCATTTCCAACAGCAACCGCATGACCCAGGTGATAATTCAGCTGCCACTCAGCCTGGCACCAGCACAACTTGGACATGTTTCAGACACCTGGCATCATGCAAGGAGGGAGGGAGACAAAGGAGATCGATACCCTCTGCCCCAAAGGCAAACAAACGGCATCGATTAATTCCAGCGGCCGTGGAGGCTTGCAGATCTGCGTTTCGGCAGGTCTTACGGAGACAAACTCCTCCACGTGTTTTTTTCCTTAGGGTGGTGGTTCGGCATCCCCCGTTCTTCCTTCCCCAAGGAGAACCGTGGGGGTGAGCCCCCGTTTGCTCCATCTCTCAGACGTCCAAGGCCAAACCCTCCAGGAGCACACTCACGGGGGCAAGAGGACCCAGAAACCTGCCAGTTCCCCAGGATCGCTCCTTGGAGGAGAAGAACATTAAGTATAAACCACGCTCTTTGCCGCAACCTAAATATGAGCAATGCAGTTACGAGGTTTGGAGACAGAGAGAGAAGCAATCCGTGCCTGTAGCTGCCAACACTTCATTTCAGCTCCAGAGCATCCTCTGTTTGAAGCGGCTGAGTGGCTGCTGGGATGCACGCACAGCTCCCACGGCCGCGGTCCGGGACCGCAGGCTGGGTCCTGCTTTCATGGAGATGGGTCCTGGTCCGGGGGTCTTTACACACACGTTCTCCTCCGAGGGTTCAGCTCAGGCTCAGACTCTCCCCTCTGCCCTCCGCTTCCCCACGGCCCCTCCCAGCATTTTCTGCAATTCATGACTCCATGCTTGATGGAGGTCAGGATTTAACACTTTTCTCTAAATGTCCCTCTAAATTTTGGAGATGCTGATGTTCCCCTAGCATGGCTCGGTGGGACCCCTGGGCCAGGCAATGAGCAAAACTCCCCAAATCTCTGTCTCGGCGCTTGCCTGTAAACGGGTCACAGCTCCCTACGAGGGGGACACTGCATTGTAGGACAAAATCCCATCCTTGCTGGAACCAACGTATGCACTGAGCCTGCGTGTGATACAGCCGCGTAAAATGATGAGCAACCCTTACACAAAAACCCCACGCAGGTAAGGCATCGCTCTCTCTGGGCGCACCCCAAAATGGTGCTGGGCAGGAGGGTTTGGGGGAGAGGGTGGCTGCTAACTGTGGCTCCCAAGGGCTGGATCCAGGCCCGCGGCTGCTCCTGGGAGGTCCCGGGGGCTTTCCTGCAGAGCTCTTGCGCTCCCGCTGCCTTTCCCTCTCCTCTCCCTTCACCCGTATGCCCTTCTTCTGGCTGCCCAGCTTGATGCTCAGCCAGTGAGGACATATACCACTGATAAAAGGAGAGAGGCTTTTATTTATTATTCAGCCATCTCCAGGGTTTCAGTGCCACAATGCATTACCCTCCTTCCCATATACATTATTTATTTCCTGGTTCAACACAGGTAAAGCTAAAGTGAATATGAAAGATGTTTGAAGCCCATACACAAAAGACTAATCCAGCCCAGCTTCCCCAAGCTGAAATCCCTTCTCTGCTCAAAACCCAGACTAAAGATGAACTCCTGCTCCTGCTGAAGTCAAAGAGAGTTTTTAATAATGGATTTCAGGGGCTCAAAGCCTTAACAGATGTCTGAAGAAGGAGTGATCCTGGATGCAGGCATCCCCTCCCAGGCAGCCCAAAGTGGGTCTGCCCAACCAGCCACGCGTTTTGGGGCAGGGCTGCCCTCACCGCTTCCAACACGAATGATTACGAGCTCTCAGGCAGCAGTGACACCAGTGTCATGAAACCAAAACTTCTTGGGATCTTGCTACTTTTTTTTTTTTTTTTTTTTGGCATCAAGCATTCGAAGGGAAGCAAATTCAGGAACCGGAGATGCTCCCGAGCCTTTGGGTCACAGCCTTACTGCCATCTGCAAAGGAAGCAATCAAATTTCACCTCAGCCCCGGTGAATCCCAGGCCGGCGCCGGTGGCTGTCCCCGCAGGCTGCCCGCTGCGGCAGGAAGGCGGCGTGTGCCAGGCAGCTGCCATGCTCTCTCCTGCCCGGGCCAGCCGGGATGGGCATCGGCTCTGGTCGTTAGTGCCGAGTTCCCATGGACACCATTTTCTTTAGAGAACAACGGCATTTCTTTGGATAAGCTGTGTTTCCAGGAAGGAGGGAGAGGAATTTGATCCTCCACACCTTGGTCCCAAGAGGAGAATGAGAAAAGATCAGCTGAGATTATTCAGGCATTTACGTTTTGATGAAAGCCGGCACTCGCTGGGAGTTACCTTGCAGAGGAAATGCTCCTTTTTCTGTCGACCCTGCGGCGAAGGATTGACAAAGTCAGACAGGGTAGGCTCGCAACACTCGGCCTTCAGAAATGTGCTTCGCCATCCCTAGATACGCAGGGACGTTGAAGGGGAGCTCCTCAGCGCAGGGGCACGCTGGCTGCCCTCCTCGCCTTCTCCCACCCCTTCCCCACCGGCTGTCCCACCAGGCCCTGGCACCCTGACGGGTAATGAGCAGAGCAAGCGCGATTATCGCGCAGCCTCCGGAGAACACTTAGCCAGCATTCCCCGTCCTCCTCCTGGGAGGTAAATGAGCCCCCTTACCCGGGCCTGGGGGCTTGTCCCACGTGGTGGGGGCTCCTGGGGTAACGTCCCTTCCACGGAGGGCTCTGCAGGGATGGCACCTCCTCGTGCCAGCTCCGCACCTCACCATTACCCTGTCCCCTCCCTCCTCGCTCCGGGACTGGCTTTTCAACTCAGACTTCAGCTTTTTAATCCAGGCTTCAGCTTTGCCCAGAGGCAGCAGGGTGTGGGAAGATGGCCCACAGCTGCTTGCACTGGGCGTGAGCATCACGAGAACCCCCGGTCCCCTCCCGCCGAGGCCAGCTCGGAGGAGAGACATCCCTCACGCAGGCAGGGTGCTGCCGGTGCCTGGTGTCGGGTCAGCCACCGGCTCCCAAACCCCGTGTCCTCCTCGACGCCTCTGCGGCTGCTCGGCTGGAGCTTGCTGCCGAAGCGCGGTGGAGGACGGAGATTTGCTGGGCACCTCCATCCCACACCCCTCCTGGCGGGAGGATCGGCCGTGGCTCTGCAGGAGTGGGGTCAGGAGGGGACGCTCCCCCGGTTCCTGCCACCCGCTTTGCCTGTGACGAAGCGTCACCGTGCCAAGACCAGTGGCCCTCCCTGCAGCCAGCTCCTGGGGGCTGCAACCCTCCTCAGATACGCAAGATCTCCCAGCCATGAGTGTTGATACAATGATTACCGTGTTTGTTATGTTAAATACCACTATTTAAACAAGTGGTGCCCTTAAGCATGGTGTTTGGGAGCCCATGTCAATATTAGCTTGTGAGCAGCAGCGAGCAGATAAGCTGGAGCGGGTGGGGACGTCCTCTCCCATGTGCTGCGCAAGCAACGCCTTCGCCTTAACTTTCCAACCTTCTTTGATCACTTCCCACAATTGCCTTGTCGTCAGAAACCGGAATGTGGCTCTTTATAAATAACATTTGCTTTGATGTAATATCTCTACATTTTCTGCTAATAAAATGGCCTTGATTCAGCCCAGCCCCGAGCAAAGCCCATAAATATTGCTTTTCCCTTCCTAAGAGCGCGCTTAAGTCCCTCCGATAGCAAGGGAAGGTGCACACATGCCGCGACGCTTTGCCGAACGCGGGGACGATTCATCACACGCTGCAATTTAACCGTGCACTTAAGTGATTTGCTGAACTGGAGCATTAAATGGGAAGCAGCGATTTCTTTTAACTGCCTATAAATACCATAACTTCTTCTCATAGCTGGAGCTATTTTTTAATGACTTGTGCTTAGCTACATTGAAGTTTAAAACTCCGTGGAAAAAAAAAAAAGCCCTACTTCAGCACATGGCTAACACAAAAGCAACATTTCTTGTCCATATGGAGAACATATTGGCTGAACTCAGCTATGAAGCGACCTTTATCTTCGCTCGTGAGATGAGACCAATTAAGTCGGTGGTGGCAATGCTGCCGGTGAGTTATCGCTCTCCTTCCTCGGGCAGATAAAGGTCAGGCACGAGGCGATGCTCACTGCACAGCAGCTGGCTCTACCTGTTGCCCTGAGATGACTGCAGACACCCACGGGCTGCTGCTCCTTTCATGGCCCAGAGGCTAATTTTCAGCTCCTTGGGAGATTTTGCCACCCCACACCTTGAGCAGGATGCTGGGGAGAGGACCTTCAGATGCATGTGCGTGTGTCTGTGTGTGTGTATACGTATGTACGCACCCTGGCGCTGTGCCTGGCTTCGCTCCGGGCAGAGCAGCTTGAACCGAACCCCTTCCGCAGCCCCCGGGGTTTCTCCCCCCGCCGCTGCCAGCCCCGTCCCACCGCGGGGCACGGCTGGGGACAGCAGGGCACGCCGTGGCCTTCGGGCCGTATATCACCGCAGCCCGGTATCACGGTCGGGGCGCAGGGCAGCCGCCTCCCCCAGGGGATGAATTACAGAGCAATAAACCACGCTCGTCTCAGCAGGAGGGTTTTATGCCCACCATCAATCAGAAGACAGAAACAGCTCCGTTCCCAGCAGGACTGGCAGAAAGAGAAGCAGAAATGGGGGCACGGGGATCCTGCGGATTTAGGGGGGGGGTCCCGGCCAGGGTGGGAGAGCTAGGCACGCCGACACTGATGCCCCTGCAGTGTAAAGCATTGCAGCGCTGGGGATGTGGTAGCAACTCCCTTATTCCCTGTCCAGCCTCTCTTGGCACCTGGGAAGGGACCAGGCGGAGGCAATGGCTGTGGCTGTGGCATCCCGGCTGCTGGGCTGCCACCGGTCTTATTTAAGCCACTCGCATTTCATCTGAAGAAGCGCCGGCAAGCCCGGCAGCTCCCAGGCTGGGGGCTCCTGGAGCTTGTACCCATGTGCCCAACACTGCCCGGTTCAAAAATTCAAATCACAGAGTGAAAACCCAAACCTGCCCCAAGGATCTGGGGAGGTTTTGGGAGCCGGGTCCAGGGGCAGCCGGGGCAGAGGCTGGCAGCAGCCTGCCCGCAGCAGAGCCCTTGCAGGCGCAGTTTTGCCAGCACCTGGCTCCCTGCTCGTCTGTTTGATCTCTAATTGATAAAAGACCATCATGTGGAAAAAAAAAAAAATCCTCCTTGTACAGATTTTGGAGGAAGGGAGTTGAAGATGTGCGTTTGGGGCTTGCAAACCCTACAGCGGTAGTTAAATACCCAAGTGCCTTGCTGAATATGGCCCTAAACATCTGCTTTCCTATTACTTACAATTAGGAGAAAGAGCAAAATCCAAGCTCACACATCCAAATGACTGTATCCTAAGCAAAAACACCTGGACAGAGAGAATACCTCTCACCTGATACCTGCTCTCTGGTCAATTTGCATTTTCCTAATAGGCTTGTTTCACCAGCGGAGGGGAGCTGCTTTCCGAAGCATCCTGAGCAGCATGCTGCCAGCTTGCTGGGGGGGTCAGCTGGAAACCAGCCTCCTTGTCAAGACCTTAACGGAGATGAAAAAGCGATGAAACTACAGACCCCGGTTCCTTCCTCAAGAGGAAAGCTCGCATCCGAGCAGCAGAAAGACCGCAAACCTGTTTCGCCACGGTGCAAAGGGTAAAAGGAGCCACAGCAGGGCAGAGTCACATCTTAACCTTGCCACCCCTCGGGATGTCACCCCTGCGTTTCTTTGGGCAGAAGAGCTGCCTCGCACTCCCAGGCAAGCAGCGGCCCGTGGCCTCTCCTCCCCTAGCCCAGGCAGATGCTCAAGCCTTCCTCCCGGCCGGAGCCCGCTCCCCCAGCATCAGCAGCACGAGTCTCACTCATCCCCGTGGGATCCCAACGTGCAATTTTTTTTTTTTTCTGCAGGAGATGCTTCAAGGACGTGAATAATACGGGATAACAACACAACAAAGTGCCGTTCATGTATTTATGTGCAGTCTTTTCCCTGGCTCCAGTTAGCTTCTATAAAGCCGTCAGTTTTAATGAGCGTTTTGTTGTTACCCTAACGTCGCAGGATCTTATATCTTTTCCTTGCTCTGCTGTGGAAGTTTTCCTTGCTGTTGTATAGATGTTTTTCCAAGCTAAAAATAGGGTTATCTTTTTACCAATCAAGCCTGTCTGGGATTATGTATTCAAAGAGCGTGATATAGAGACGTGGAATAAAGGTTTAATGAATCACAAAATTGAATTCTTTAGGGCCTGGCAGCATTTTTCTGAATAAAACAACAACTTAATATCCTACGTGTTGTACTTTACGAACTGGGACCTAAACTTATCTTGTACAAAGGAAATTACAGAGGCAATCATGGGAGGTCTTTTATTAGTATTTCTTCTCTCCCCGGCACAGAGTAGAATATGAATTGATTGTCAAAGATTTTTTAAGTGCCTTTGATTGAAGAGATGATCTCTGATAAGCTGCTGGAGGAAAATAGAAGCCAACAGCTGCTCCATTTAACATCAGTTAGCCTCCAGTTCTGGCGGTTTGCTAAATAACTGTTTTACATTCACAAACACATCTCTGTGTCACAGCCACGCTTGCACACACCTCCCCGTTTCTGCGGAGCGCCGTGTGATGCCAGCTCTTCAGTGGTGCTGGAGGAGAAGTTAAGTTGTGATGCTGAAAACACACGGGTCCTTCTCTATCTAACCAGCCTGGATGCTGGCGTTTTCAAATACCCCAGCAGTTTCTGACAGTGCTACAGCACCTCTTAAAGTGGGGGAGAGATCATCATCTGTGTTTTTCAGAGCCAAGGAGAGAAAATAAGTCATTTCTTGTCTGCAGCATCGTGTCTAGCAGACAATTAAGACATAAATACCAAACCTTTGCTGTTAATAAATTTTGAGGGGGTTGCTGATCCCTGGACGACTCTGCCATGCTTTCCCCCGGCTTGCAGCATATTACACCAAGTCATTGCCAGACCCATTTCATAACTCTGGTAGCTGCATAATTGCCATAAACCGCCTTCGCCCACACCGTGCCGATTGTCTTTATTTTAACACCGTCACTGCCCATTCGCTTCCCAGGCTGCGCAACGGCTCGCAGCCCTGAGGTGCCCAGGCCCAGCGGGAGGGGACTGCCAGCTCCGTGCCCGGCTTTCCCTTCCCCGGCCTGCCAAATCGGGACAGATGTGGGCACGAGCTGCCCCAGCACCTATGTGGGTGCCGGGGAGAGAGGCACCACGGGTCTCCGTTGCTGGTGCCGCTGGGGCCGGGGAGCCCTGGCCAGGGGTCTGCTCCCCACGGAGCATCCCCCGGGGAGACCCTTTCCTGCTGCCATCTCCAGGGCGCCGCAGCTATAAAATGCACCTAAATGACCTCCACATCATCAAACAGCACGGCGCGCATGGGTGTACCTCTGCGATGCCTACCTTAGCGTGCAAGAGCAGCCCTACGTGAGCCCCGCTATAGGATAAAAAGCCCCCCTGCCCGTCAGCCGGTGCTTTCCAGCGACGCACCGCAGGCGACTCCCCAGCCCAGTCCTGCCACGTACAGCCCGCGACGTACAGCCGCTGCGTGCACAAGGTCACCCCGCAGAGGCAGGAGCGGGACCGGAGAGGTGGCCCGGGGCAGCAGCTGCCCCACGCTCTCCCCTCGCCCAGCTGCAAAGCCCGACCTGACAGAGGAATTTATGGCCCACGGCTCCCCCGCACGCAGTGCCCCGCGGCACCAAAAATGAATCCCTCAGTACAGTTTTATTACTCAGTTCAAGGTGCGGTCGAAAGATGTTGTCCAACGCGGCTGTGCTTTCCTCCTCCGCCCTCTCTCCTTGTAAAGGAGAGGAAGGAAAATCAAGTTGCCGGCTGACATCGGCACCTTCCCTGCCCTGGGCACTCCCGCGCCAGACCCGGCAGCCCTTCCGCACGTGTTGCAGCCTGGTTTAATGGCAGCCTGGATTTGATGCTCTCCTGGAAAGGCTCTAAGAAGCTCACAGGCTCCACGTTTAGCGCAAGCAAAGCCTTTTCTAAAGGAAACACTTAAAGGCTTATGCAGGAACAAAGCTAAAAGGGCTTGTAATTATTTAGAGTTGGGCAGTGGCTAAATTAGCTGAGCGGAGTCATTACCCACTTCAGACCTTCACTGTAAGGCAGCAAGAGGCTGCAGAGCTCCTGGAGTTACAGAGCCGGCCAATTCCCGGGCTTTATTCAGCCCAGGAAACCTTCAGCCTCCCAAACCGAGAGCAGCTGCAAACCAGCGGCCCTGCGGAGCGGCCACCTTGGCCCTGCTGGATAGCAGCGAGGAGGAGCTGATGCCAAGCAGCTAAAGCTTGCTCCAACCCGCCCTGACCTGGCCTGGCCGTGTTCGGCAGAGGGTTTCGTGCCCTCTGATCCCTCTGGCAGCTGACCGACCTCGCTGGGGCGAGGGGAGTGGAGCCACTGACAAACTGGGGTGCAGCAGCCCTGGGAGTGACTTCGCAGGCTCCCTCCCTCCTCTCGCCCCCACGTTGCTGCGGCTTAAAAAGCCGGTGGGAAGAAATGGCAGCTTTTAGCCATCGCTCCCGATGAAGCACTCACCGAGGCAGCACCGACTTCTTCCTTCTGCTGCAGGGCTCTTCCTGTGGCAAAACATTCCCTGGACTATGCCTGGGGTTGCGGGATCAAAAGATGCCAGCTTGGACCTGCGCCAGAGCATCACGAGCTGGTGTTGCTGGCAGCGTTGCTATCATGGAAAACCACCTCCTGCCCGAGGGAGCAGCATGGATGGGAATCGGGAGACGATTGCTGACGTGCCCGAGCAGGAGCGGCCGTGGCAGGGACGGGCAGGGGTTTCCAGCATGTTTGGGCTGGACTCAGAGGCAGGGGGGAGGCAGGAGCGGGGAGGGGATGATCCACGGAGGTCAGGTCTGCTTTTACCCTGTCTTGCTAACAGACGGGGAGAGTATTTGTATTTGTACCATGGGTAAGTGTGAGGTTATTGGAGAGGTGGAGGGGAAACTGAGGCAGCACCTTCTGCAACACAAATGGCTCCCCAGGTGCCAGAGGAGCGTCGCTTGGGTGTCCTGACCCAGACATACGTCCCTCTTGGCAATGGCCCCAGGGAATGAACCTGCCCGTTGCTGGAGGCCAGCCCTGCGGCTCGGGGCAGCACCGTGCCGGGGCCCCGGGGTGCCAGCACGGTGCCTGGGGACACCCTCCCCGCTCTGCCGGCAGCCTGAACGTTGGAGACCCTGCGGTCTCCAAAACACCGCAACAAACCCAGCAGGATTTGGTTTCGAGGCACAATTTTCACCATAATTGATACCATAAATATTAAACCAAACAAACCCTTCTGCGCCCTGCCACGCCGGGAGCGCTGCCTGCAAGACGTGCGTGTGGAAGCGCGGGCTGAATTTCTGAGCGCTGTAGTTATAGCAACAGGCGCTGTCATTTATCTGCAGCACTTATGCAACTCTCGGCTGCACCTTGAAAAGTGCAACTCGCTGCACAAAGCCTCTGAGCAGCAGCGGCGACCAAAAACGGGCGGGCACGAGCCCCGTGCCGCGACACACCTGCCTCGGGCGTCCTGGGAGCTCCCCGGCCACCTTTGCACCACCACCCGTGAGCACAGACCCACGAAGAAGCCAGCCCCGTGTGCCTCCTCTGCTTGCGCAGCCCCCAGAGTGTTCAGTCGACGTTGAGCAGGAACGGCGCAGATGCCCGCTGCTGCCCGCGGAGGTGAAGAGCTCTTTGGTGCCCAGCATGCGCGGGCTCGGCAAGGCACACGGGTGTCTTTAAATGACACTTGGCTGATTTTCTCTTCTTCACAACATGCGGCCAGGCTAAAGAGCAGTTCTCTTGCCTACAACTCAGACGCCCTGCTAGAAAATCAATAGTCATGTGGTGATACTCTGGCACTTGGCTCGCTGCGGTGCAGTGCCTTGGGAGGAGCAGCTCCGATGTGGCGGTCTCCAGAGTAAGCAAAAACCAGCAAGGGTCGGGCTGGCCTTGGGCAGATACCGTCCAGCCGCTTGAGGAGCACAGCCTGATAAATCTATCCCAAACTTCAGCACCCTCATTTTGCATCCATCCAAGGGACTGCCCCAGCCCGGGGAGCAGGCTGGAAAGCTCCCTTGGCCTCCCCACGGCAGTGCAGCTGCATGCTCACTGCTTATCCTAAAAGTCCTGAAAAATGGGGTGCACACCTCGCATCAACCTCGCTAGAGCCCTGACAGGTTCATATGTCGGATTGATATGAAACACATCCCAGCCTACACCAGCGTGGATACTTTGAGCATCCATGGCAGGAGAACGGGCAGAGAGATTCCCGGGGCTGGACCTGGCACACACAGTCCTGCTCCCAGGCTGCTCCAGAAAGACTCCAAGGCATGAAGGGTAGGTACCAGCTTATTGACCTTAGCTTAGCTTACTTACCTACAGAAACAGAGAGAACAGGGATTACAGAATTCAGTGCTAGAAACAGGATCGGTGCTTCAGGGCTGGGAACTGACCCTGGATTTCCGAGTCGGCACCGGACCAGGTTAAAGCAATGTGTTTCTGCTCTCCGGCTTGACCGGGGAGCCAGGGAGCAGTGAAAGGTGGGCATGCCAAGCACCAGCTACGGTTTAAAACAATCAGGAAGCTTAAAATAGATTTGAGCAACTTTGAACCACAAAAATAAAAGCCGACGGCGTCTTTGTTTTAATGAAGAACAGAAATTGCTCTTTTCTGTGAATTAAGGACAGCACCAGCAGGGCTGGATTTCAGCAGGTTTCAAAGGGCAGCAGCCATATCATTTTTAAATGATAAACAAAATGTAATAGCCCGACCTCAGGAATACAATCGTCTGCTTTCAATGCACTCTGGTTTCTTTAATTCTTCTCCATCAGTGCAGATATATGAACTGCCACAAATCCCTGCCACCTCCCCATCTGCGTGCATTACGGCCTGAAGCACAGGACCTGCTCTGGGTTACAACCTGCCCGGGAAGCAAATCCCTCCCGGAGAGCAGGAGGGGAAGGACATGACTCTTTCCCTTGGGTGCTGTCTGTGGTAAGAGGAGAATTAAGACCTCCAATCTATTTCTAATGGAGAGGTTACGAGAGGGCATTGTGGAAGCAATTGAAAGGTTGGTAAAGGAGCTCGGCCAGGAAATCTATGGAGTCTCATTACCTTTTATCTTCCAAGCACATAAAGTTTGCAGAATCTCTGTTTAGGTTAGCAGGAAACCTCTGCAAGAATTATATATGCTGCCCGCATGCTTATCAAGGGAGAAAGGGCTGTGCTCTATCAGCCAGCTGTGGGGCTCGGCAGAGATAAAGATATCCCCCTGCCCAGCAGTGACTTGGGATAAATCATCCTGTCCTCGCGCTGCCATTACGCCTAACCTCTGCTTGGCCCCTTCCAGTCGTCACACAATTCAGCTGCAAGAGCCAAGACGAAGGAACGTGGCTGGGTCTCTTTCAAGCGTCCTAGCCCTCTCCCCGCAGTGTGGGAAAGAAGGGAGTGCTTAATTTACGGTTCAGCTCTAAATGCCCTGTTCTAGATAGCCTATCGAGACCGCAGCTTAATTACACACCCAGCTGGCCCAGCGTTCGGATCCGGTTGGTTTTTAGGCTGGATCCCACGGCTGGAGCCTGAGGGGCGGCTGGGGACCAGGCGCCGGCTGGGCGATACCCCTTTTTCTGCAGACGACCATCACCAGCTTCCCAGGTCTCACCATCCCTTTCTGCCTTCAACCCCGGCTGCTGTCAGGTCCCACGGGGGGTCAGCGTGTGCTGCTGGCCCCCCCCGCACCACCGGACACGAACCCCGTGGAAACGGCTGACCCCATGGCATGCGTTTCCCCCCCGCTCTGAGACCTCCAACAGCCCCAGACCCTCCGTGGGACACAGAAAACCACACGGGCCAAAGCTCAGGTCTGCCCGATTGCTATTGCAAAGAGGGTTTGCTAGGGCCCGAAGCACGCCGGCGTCGCCCGCCGGGTCGGGATTGCGGTCTGCGTGGATGTAGCACGTCGGCGGACCGGCCGGGCCGCTGTCAGAGCAGCCCAGGCTTCGCGTGGGCGACTTCACCGCTAGCGCTTAGGGCCCGTCGCAGCCGTGACGGCGGCACAGAGATGTCCTCAGGTGCAAGAAGTTGGTGCAAATTCAGGTTATGCATAAAGAGAGAGACAGCCGCTGCCTGCAGCGCTTGTAAGGCCAGAGCGTGGGCAGCGGATGGTGCTAAGGGGACTTACGGCTGCCACGGCCACCCAGGGAAATCTGTCCCTTCCAATTGATTCAGCAATGATTACGAGGCACACAATATTCAAGAGACTGCAAACGGAGCTGGCTGGGCATAGATATATAGCGTAAGGCCTGCGATATTTTCTGTCGGCCGATGCCACCAAGCCATGGAAAGTAGCGATGCGTATAACCAAAATCCCAGAAGACTCATTGTTTTCTGTAAGCACCATATATACACCTGGAAAATAAAACTGTGTGTGTGAAAGAGAACAAATTAAAATTCAATTTCATCTATACCAAAGAGATGCTATCATCAGTGGGAGGATGTTAGGGTCGTATTGGTACTCTCATACCTCTTTGGTGAACTTTTATGGGCCAGTTGATAAAAAATATTCTCATGAGAGCAATGCACATTATTTCCAGAGCTCCAGTATTTTACTAGTGAGTCAGTGCAGAGATGTGTGATTTACACAGCGAACACAGAGGGCTGCCTCGACATGGGGAGCACAAGCACGAGCGCTCCGTGGGGAATTCTCCCCTGGAATCAACGCACAACGTCTCTCTTTGGCCTGCGGAGAGATGACGATCTACGCCAGGATTTACGTGGATCTCTCCTGTTAGGAAAGTAGCAGCTGCTTTCCCAAGCTGCTTGTTCCCAAGCAGGACAAAATCCAGTGCAATGAAAAAAGTAAAATCCACAGCAGTCCTGCATCTTTTCATACTATTGTCTTAAACGCCTTCAGCAGAGCGGAGGAAGCTCCTCCAGCCCTCCCCGTGTTCACAAACCGAACACGAAAATCCAGATAAAAACATATTCATCCGTGTCTTCTTTCCAGATGCGTGGCACTGGGTGGAATTCTTGCAGAGAAACAAGCTGCTCGGCTAAGGCCAGCGCTGTTTGCTAACTGTGATGTCCCCCCTGCGCAGCGCAGAGCAACGGCTAGCCGGTCCGTGCTGCAGGTGGGGACAGCCGCAGTCAAGGTTCCTGGCGCCTGAGGATCTCAAAGCGCTTTCAAAATAGCTGTGAAATGCCAGCTCCTTGCCCTGATCTGACTGTAGCTGTCATGGAAATCAATCGCAAAGGTTCCTCATGGGACAGAGGATGCTGCTTCGGACC
>VZTL01079201.1:0-19100 GCA_013400535.1 Scopus umbretta
TCCCGCGTTGGTCGGCGTCCCCCCCCGCCGCCTCCTTCCCCCGCTATTTTCCCTCTCTGGCTTCGGCTGCTTTAGCTGACCATGGGTCTTTTCTTTTTTCCGTCCAGCGCTACAGAGAGCCAACAGTTTTCACTCCACGGCATTAAATAAGTACCAGAATTGGAGAAGAAAACTCCAAACGAGTGAGTAAAGCCTGAGAAGCGATCGTTGCCTCTATTTGTGCTGTCTTTTGTTTTCCTGCCTCCTGAGTGTCTGTTTCGCCTTCTTGCCTTCAAAAGTCTTTTGGATTTGAGGCACTAGATGAGAAAACAGATCTAAAGCGCAACAAATATTTCTTTTCGATTTTCCTGTCCCAAAAAGATCAAATTCCCTTTTTGCGTGACTGTTCCCTATGTTATTACAACCACCAGCAAGTGGTGTCCGCTCTAATTCTCCAGCCAAGAAAATGCACCTGTCTCCAGCCCTGCATGTGCCAGTTGCTTTTGATGAGGCACAATGATGGGTCTAACATTTTGTGGATCACTTGCTAGAAATGCTTCTGGAAGTGCCTCTTTACACCCACCTACAGGAACTCTGTCACCTTTTTTTTTTCTTTTTTTTTTTTTTTTCCCCCTTCAAAAAAAAACAGGTGATGTTTCTGGGTCATGGAAAGGGAAAGAGTACTAATAGCCATCCCAAGAGGTGAGGTGGTGAAAATGAGCGTTACTAGTTCTTGTCCTCTAGCAGTTTCAGTTGATGTGTGCTGATCCCTCTCCGCCCATGGGAATCGCACAGGAATGCAGTGGCTGCAACAGTGTTCCAGTCTGTGCTCAGTTCACTTCTGAAACACAGCGCAGTCACCCTTGCAGCCGGGACAGCATCTAGGGAATCCTCCTGCGCTGTGGTCCCAAAACAAGGTGGCCATCCCCAGACACACCTCTGCTACCCGTAACAGGGCTGCCCAGCGGCCTCGGCACAGCCTCTCTGCAAGCACACGCAGTGCCTGCCCAGTCCCCACTAAGGACTCGTGGGTACCTGCCAGGATCGATCATCCCAGTATGGGAGCTGGCTGAGCTTACCAGCATCCCAAACCCTCTCAAAACTTGGTTAGAAACACAGTTGTATCCGTTAGGCTGAGGCGTTGACAGCCTTAAGTATAAAACATGAATGTACAGCAACGGAAAGAAGGGATTTGTGCATGTGACCGAGTGCCGCAGTTTCTGGGCATAGAGACAGTGGGTTTTGGGGAATGGTGGTGACAGCTGCTTTTTAACCCTGCTCTCAGCTGCCCTCTGCAGCGGAGGGGATTTCTGCTGCCGCTCAGAGCCCCAGTTGCCTTCAGAGAAGTTAAGGGCTCTGCTCCTGAAACAAGCCGGATCCCCATGTCTGTTACGGGACCAGCGTTCAAGCAGAGGTGTCTTGGCTTGCTTCATTTGAATGCACAAACAAGCTTCAAGATTATTTGCGAGTACCCTCTGTAGGAAGAATTTTTATATCTGAAAAGAGGAGACAAGCTGCATCTCTCCTTCCTAGCACTGGGCTCGCCTCCGAGTCAGGTGCCTGCAGGTATACGTGAGCGGTCACTACCGACCCTGTGGTCCCTTGCAGGCCCCTGATGCCACACATCTGGGATAACTCTGTAAATCTCAGTAGAGGGTGCATGGAGCTGTTTCACAGTCCTGATAGGATGCTCCCACCACGCTCGACTTCAGCAAACCATCTGCTGTGATGGGCTGTCCCCAGAGAGGCAGCTGTGGCAGACGGACAGGCAGACGGCTGCGATGGGGCTGTGTTCCCTGGGATTCGCCGCACCTCTGAGGCGCAGGGGGCTCGCCGTGCCTGTGAGGCCTCTCTGGAGCGGCTGCTTGGGATATCCCACCCAGGGGAAGGCTGTCCCCTGCCCGGGATGGGGAGGCAGAGCAGGGTGCCTTCAAAAGTCTTGTGGCATCGGTGTCAACCTCAGGGCTGTACAGCATTTGAGGATTGGCTTATAATCAGGGGTTGGCTTCACCAAAGGCTTGGATTTAAAATCTTGCCTTAACTGATCTCAGATCAAACAAAAACGATGCTTATGCCAGGTTTGAGAGGAAAAAAAGAAAGACTGTGAGAGAGGAACAAAGAGAAGACTGGGGGGTCACTCTTAATTTCGACTCATTTTCAGCTTGTTCTCAGCAAGTGCATTACTTAATCGTTTGGCAATTATTTGTCCCATCGTTTTATTAAAATCTTTCGTGTGCCTCCAAAGGGCTCTAGAGGGAGCTAAAAGCCTTTGAGAGGGAAGCAACGTACTGCATGAATTTGCCTGAACCTCAAGCATGCTGTTAAAACGAGGTGTAAAGCACATTCAGCATATACTGGGAACAGAATAAAGGCAGTTTTTACTCTCTGGAGGAACACTGTAAATCTTAGTTTCTATATTTAATCCACTTAATATTTGGTTACAAGAATTCATATGATCATCAGTCACAAGAAAGAAAAATCTGTCTCCTTTTCAGACTTATTTCCCAAAACACATATGTTTCATAAACAGCATGACGTACACGGCCAAGGAAAGGAAATCAGTGTCATGGTTGTATTGGCTGAAAGGCTCAAAGCAGGATATTACCTTTCAAAATCTTTAATCCCTGTCGCACGACCACAGGGAACACCACGCTCTTAATTTATCTTGGTCAATTCGAGTAGCTTTTGGGCCAAGTAGGTCGTGATAGTGCCCCAGGGAACCTTTTAAAAAAGTCCTGTTTTGAACATGAAGCTGCAGATACGGGTTCAGCATCTTGGTGGGAATACATCCATTATCTCTGTGAAAGACAGCAGGCTGCGGCTTTGCACGAAGCGGTGTTCTCACGTGTGCAGGCCCTGTCCTTGTAAGCTAACGCACGCCCACGAGAGCTGTAGTGGGAAGTAGTTCTCCCCACGGGCATGTGCCATTAGCCTGCAAATCCCCGGGCTGTGGGTTTTAAGCCTGGTGTTACAGCTGTTGCTGCTGCAGCGGCTGAGTTTTTCCTCCGTCTGCTGAGCCATGACGTTTGCCCATGTCAGGAGGCGAAGGGCTTTAGTGTATCAGGCTAAACCCCCCTGTCTCACACAGGTAACAGTGGGTGTTCATCCTCGTTCTGGATTCTCGTCTTTTCCCATGGTCGATACAGAATATACAGGTGGATGTGTGTGAGTGGGAAAGGAGGAGCATTCGTAGTGGGGATGGAGGATCGGGGTAGGGTGGGGATAGGCTGTGAAAATGGAGTAGCTCAAGTTTGATGCTGCTTTCTTAGATGACCATCACTGGACTTTGTCAATGTGTCTGAAATTATTTGAAGGGTAGATTTTCTCTTTCTTTTCCTCTCCCCTGAAAACTCTTTGCAAAAAGATACAGAAAGCAAGACCAGCAGCAGACCAGTGTTATGGTATCCCTTTAACCAGGTGACAAAAGCTGGATTTGTCTCAGTTCAGCCCCTCATTGCTGGTCCCTATGGGATTTCCTTAATGAACTCCAGTGCATCATTTCCCTCCTTTCTTGACTGAATGTAACAAATTGCATCAAGATTGGGAATGCACAGGTGAGACACTGAGGAAAGGAAAGTTGGCTTCTCTCCCTGGCTTGTGTTTTCTGAAGTCCACATGCAGGAACTGTCTTCTCTCTCTGGTGTGTTGCTTTTGTCCTTATGCAGCTTTTAATCCCTACGTAGAAGAACCAAAGTTTGCTTTGGGAACCTTTGTGGGTTTCAGAACTAATAATTGGGTAATACTTGTCATGTTAAAGCTTGACATGGTAATATCTTGGCTCTGGGATACTTTTCTTCTGTCCAAAGATTATTTATTATGTAAAATTCCCACAGGCACAAATATTAGAGAGCCCTCCTGACTCCCTTCAGGTGCAAGTTACCTCCCTACTTTTGTTTCCAGCAGGTCTAAGTTTGTCTGTACTAGTTTTGGTTCAAGACCTTTAGCAATTACTTACTTTGCCTGATCCTAGGAGAGCCCCCAGCATGCTGCCCATTGGCCTGGCTTGGGAGACGGCAGGATTGTTTCTGTCCTTACTGCCTGCACGTGGTTGCATTTCCCATTTCTTTCCCATTCTAACAGAGAGCCCTCTCAGAAGTCATCCATTTTCTCAGAACTGCCCAAATGTTCAAAATTTGCTGGTTGTTTTGACTGCCTCTGTTTTTAAGGACTGAAAGCCCTCTAAAGAGGGCTGGTTTTCCAGAAAGTTTCCTGGAACTCAAAAGCTGCTTCACTACATCCAGCCAAAAAAAAGTGGGAGCAGTTCAGGGCCACCACTGCAAATGTCAACACGTGTTTGGCACAGTGTGCACACACATGTGAGTCAGGCCATAAACTTCATTGCTATAGGTCAGCTCTTCAGGTATAAATGCATCCAGATGACTTTTTAACTTTCTACTCTTGTTCTTTAGTTGCAAACTTTATTTGACAAAAGCAATACAAATATGATGGTAAAATCTGTGTCTTTGGCAGGTTTCCCTCTACTGTCCAGCAAGAAACCTGGGCTACACTGGAAGGACAGCTCAGCCAGCTGTCAAAGCAGTCCTGGAGACGATCACTCCCAAACGCAGGTACGAGGGAGAATTGTTCAGAGCAAAATGAGCGTAACTACTGCTGGGGCATATCTGCTTTTGGCAGGCTGGCTGAGCATCCTCTGCTCCTTCAAATAGTTTCGGTTCTCACAGTTACCAGCGAAAAGTTGGAGTTATGCCTGTGCTATACATAGAGAAGAGACTTGGATGCTCTGATTGATATAACCATTCCCAAATCATGCAGCTAAGTGGCATTTTCTTTCTGTGGTACTCAGACCTTGGTTGCACTGAGAGTTAGGCGCTAACCTGTTGCATCAGCCAACATGTAGGCACCACCATCCTGCCCTTCCCTCACAGCATGGGGTTTAGCTGCCACTGCGATTTCCTCTGTGCCACAGTTTCTGCCCAAAGGAGAGGAAACCTCCCAAATCTCTGTCCCTTGGTGCTCCCGAGCTGGCTGTTGGTGTTCTGCCTGCACGGTTGTACGGCTGGATGGAAACATGTAGCATGTTGGCTAAGGCCAGGTACCAGCAGCAGTGGGGTGAGAGTGTATCACATCCCAGTGGCTTAAATGCCACTTGATTGCTGTGCATCACTGGGCGAAAGGCAAGTGCCAGCACTGGCCTTGGGAAGCAAATCTGGTAGCTGAGGTAAGGGCTCGCATAGTGCAGGCCATAGGAAACCTGGCATAGGAGACTGGGGGATTTCAGGCTGTTACATGCCTTAGGCATAGGTGTGCCCATGTCTGATGTTTACACCTTGCATCCAGTGGGCAGAAGACTTCTTTTCTTAAACTGCAGCAAGCCCTTGGCTCCACACCTGCCACAGTTCAGGACCATCTTCAGCTTCCTTTGGAACCTAGGATTTCCACTGTATTTTCTGCCTTTTTTTTTTTGCCTTTTTTGTTTTGTTTTGTTTTAAGGCTGAGGAAGGGTGGGCCTGCCATAAGTGCAGCGCTGCAGCAGGAGTTGAGACTGACCATCCTGAGCAAAGGGCAGCATGTTCCCTGGACTCAAAGCTGGGTGGAGTGGAGACCAGCCCGTGTTCTCTGTGTCCTAGCCAGTTGTCCTCACTCTTGGATTAAACATGATAAAAATTGCTTGACCTCAGGTCTGTGTTAGAAAAAAACTGTGTGTCTTCCACGTCCATGGTGGTAGTTGAAATCCGGTCCAGGACAATAGGGCCAGGAAGGGAACGTCCCAGGGGAGCAGAGCTGCGCAACGCTGCCTGGCCATGCTGCGCTCGAGGAGAGGTGACTCCGTGCTGCAGCTCCCACTCTATAAGCAGGGCATAGTGGCCTTTTTCTTACTCTAAAGAGAGAGGATTAAGAGGGTGTTTATTTGTTTATTGGTGTTTCTCTTGTTCTTTTATCTGAGATCCTGGCCAATATTAATTTTAGTCATCAAACACAACTGTGAAACAGGGAGTAATCATTATTGCCATACTTCTGATGCTTCTGGGAAATGAGAAGTCAGACAGATTAATGGCTTCACCCATGTGAATTTGGGAATCTGGCACATAAGTGGAAACAGGAATTGAATCTTCTCACCATCCATTATCACATAGCATTGAGGATAAAATACCTCCTTTTTATGAAGGATAAAAACCCTCTAGTTTTGATCTGCTGGCTAGATAATGTGGACATTTTTCCTTGTTACTATCTCCAGCAGAAGAGTTTGGTGGTAGTGTAATGAATTTAAATGTTCACCAAAGGAAAAAGAATCATAAAAGATAACTAATTGAGTTTTACATAAACTACTGTATTGCATTTTACAGTCTCTTCTGGTCAGCTAATTTATTCCTACCTGTGCCATGTGGGCATCCAATATTACAAAAGTAGTTGGAGAGGATGGACTCTGTTCCCTTGTGCTTGCTGGAAACTCTAAGGTGATGCAACTGGAATGCACACAGGAGAACAGAGCAGATCTGCTTTTGTTTATTTTCCTGTAGATAGGACTGTTTCTTTCTAAGGAAAATATTAAAGGTAATTCATAAAGATACGACAGATTTTTGGCATGAATAACATTATTTTTAGATTACTAAAATTTCCAGCAGTATTAGATCTCCACTCCTAGAGAAATATTAGCCCTTTAGGGAGAAAAACTTTTCTTATTGTATTATCATCTACATATATATGTGTGTATATATGTGTATATAAAGTAAATATTATGTTTATTAGTATCATGTTAAGATTGAAATTGATTAAAATATTATATGAAATCTAAGACGCATTAAACAATATTTTTAACCACTAAGATCATCTTTTTTCATGCACTTCGCAGTTGGCTTCTTGCAAGAAACCACCAGAAGTTACAAGAGGACATTTCAAATCCTACAGCCCAGTATTTCAAAGAAAAGAAAAAGCCAGAGAGATGTCTGAAGGCATCCGCCTCTACGTGCCCCATTGTCCTTTTCAGAGCAGCACTAGAGCTTCTCCATGGAACCCTCCTGGAAATGGGACACTGGCTGCTGATTTTTCTGAGCCTGAAGATATAGCTGGTGACGTGGGGGCATACACAGCCCAGGGCTGGAAGGAAAAAACCCTGAAATGTACCTCTGAACCAGATTTTAACAGGAAGACAAAAGTGCTGTCATCTCTGGATTTGAAAGAGAAAGATGGCAAAAATACAAGGCACCCAGAAGAAAAATTTGAGCAAGAATTAGAGGCAGAAAAGAGGCTGCTACTTTGTACTCAACAGCGACCCTTGTCACGTGATTCAAACAGGACGGACTTAGGTGGAACCAGTCCAGGGTATAGAAACAAAGGAGCGCTGGGGACTTCAGAGGAGAAGGATGCTGACTGGAGAAAAGATGTGTTCAAACTATCTGGTTGTTCTGTGCCTCTCTTATTTGCAGACAATGCTCCACCAGCTTTGCCAGTTGACACAAAAGATGCTCTGAGGAGTCCAGATGCAGTTGCCAGGGAGCACGCAGCTGGCCAGCCAAAATCACCACTGAGGCTCATAGCCAATGCGATCAAAAGGTCCATTTTGGAGCCTCTAACCTCGTCTCCAGAAGGACTAAAGCAGGACTCAGACAGCAAAGTCAAAGCCTCTTCAGAACAAGCTTTGTTCAGCTTCCCCAGTACTCCTAGCTATTCCCTAAGCCAAAGGAACAGTAACAATAATAGAGCAAATAACACTCAGCCACAGGAGCTTAAAGTAGGGCCGTGGGCAGGAGAATATTTAGGAAATGGGAGCCTTCTCTCAAATCCGTCTCATTTTTCCATCAGCTCTGAAGAGAGATCTCCAAGGGATTACAACAAGGAAGTATCCTTCCCAGTCTACAGTCCTCACACTAGGCCTTCCAAGATGACCAATGTACCTCAGAAATCATATTGCACCAGGATGGAGGATGTCCCAGGACTCCTGGAAAAGTTTACCTTTAAAGAGACTCCTCCAGGAGCTCCCATGGATGACATATTTATCTGCAATGAAAAGTACCACCTCTTTTCATCTCCAGAGCCCAAGAACACCTCCAAGGACAAGCTGGATGACCCTGCACAGAAGGGTAGAGTTGGGTTGCTCTTCGGTAGACTGAGAAGTAAAGTTCATGACAGAGAAGGGAATTCCTTTGTCTCATCTCTGCCTTTCACGAGGGACCATTCTCCAGAAGACAAGCTATGTTGTCCTTCCACAGGTGAGGGCAAGAGTAGAATTATTTATTTCTGGTAATAGCACTTAACATTTAAAAGACCTATGTGTGATCATGCTAACACATATCTGTTGTATGCTGTGTTTAATTTATAGTTACTTTTTACATAGGAAGACTTAATAAACATATTTTGTGGTTAAGGTTTAGGAGTTGCTTCTGGTTTAAAGGAGCAGAGTGGATTTGCAGGCAGAGTGCAGCATGCTGGACCCAAGTTTTATCTGCTGCTTGCTGCTGTTCAGATGTTTTTGGGTCAGGAAAATGTACTCGCTGAGGTGGAAGGAACGGTGAGGCAGAGTGGGATGCTGTGCAGAGCAGCTGCTGCTGTAACACGAGTGTGTTATGGACGGGGGAGTACATCAGGCAAGCAGAAGGACAAGCACCAAAACCTCCAGTGCAGCATAGACTACATTTGCTACCGTTTCCATGAGGAGCTCAGAGACTGAGGCGATATGGTTGCAATAGCAAGAAGCTTTGCTCTGTGTATGTGCTTTCTCAGCAGGTGTCTCTTCAGCTCTGTCTGCTGTCGTAGTGATCGAACTGTAGACATACTTTTGGGAGCTTTGTGGTGTCATTAATATCCCCTTGTTCTTTTATTTGAGAGGAGGTAGCACCTTAGTGACCTCCTCTGACCTATTTGTGAGTCTATTTGGGCAGTGATTAAAAGGCATCAATTTTCATGTTTGCTTGCAAGAACAAGGTTAGTATTAAAATTGCAGATGAGTCTAAGAAATATCGATGTCAGGCAAAGAGCAATCTGAGTAATGTGAGCATAGGCTCAGAAAGAATTAAGTGCAGCACAGTTTCAGGTATGAAATATGAGGTATGAGCTGCACCCACCTGTCTTTCTCCGTGATCCATCTTTCCACTATCCCACTGCAGAAAGTCACTGTTATTTAACTAAATAATCTATTGAATTTTATTGACATACCTGTTTGTTTCTTACTTTATTAAGTTGCAACCTAAACTGTAACACCAAAATCGCTGTGGTACAGCAGCATTAAAATAACAGTCTGTATGTAAAGCGTGAAGTCACTGAAATGTTCCCAGTGAGCTGCCAGATCCTTTTTGCATCCTTTCTGCTTCAGAACTACTGCATACTGTGAGGAAGATAATCAGTATATAAGAGACTTGATCTCAAGCTCATTAAAATCGACAGAATAACTCCCGCTCTCATACCTGAATTTTTGGATTGGATTCTTGGAGCATCCTTTATCTAACAGCTTGCAAAACCAGGTATCCCCATGGAGCCAGAGGATGCTAAGGACTGCACTGAAGCCACAGAGAATTGCTAGTGTTCACGCTTGTCACACTGTGGTCTTAAATGGGAGGCTTTTTCTGAGTCTGTACCTAGTTTTCACCTATCAACTAAGCCAATCTGACTTGCTCTTAACTAAATGTATTATAAAAATTGGTATGTTGTGTTCCTACTAAAATGGGAGAAGTTCTTGTTAGGTTGGAATAATGCTATACTTTATTTATGTTTTTAATATTTTGGAAAAACATGCTGGTTTAATGTGTTGCATTCCTCTGCTGCACAAGCCAAAAGAGGAATTATAAATTATTATAATTATTGAATATAGCCATTGCAAAGTCTGTTCAGAAGAAAGAAAATGCAGCTTTGATCTAGCCATTTGCCCAGTAATCTGTCCTCTTCAACATATTTCAACATTTCAGCTCTCTGAACTTTTTCAAACATTCATATTTGAGTAAATCAAACTGGTAAAGAGCCAAGTCCTGCTTGGCTCTCTAAAACAGCATTTCTGTCTCATATTGGCACTTGTCTGAGGCCCAGGCTTGGCAAACTTCACTCACGAACTCATGACGTGCTTTAGCCCACGTTACGTGTCATTATTTTTCTCTCTTGAAATTTACCATGAACCTCAGAAAATGTGTTTTCTTTAAAGGAAAAAAAAAAAAAAAAAAGACTCTCAGCACCTTGCAGGTGCAATTTAATGAGGCTCTTTCTCACACTCCTCTTGGATCTTTGCAGTAGGGCTTTTCTATCCTGTTTGAGGCCAGCCACACTTGTTCTGTGGAAGTATGGTTGGTCTTACATTACCCTGGTGTTTTCTTTCTCTCAGTGAGCTGTTGGCTTGTGGAGCCAAAGAATGAACTGGGTGATAAAAATCCATGGGCTTGAGATGAGACTGGGCAAGCTCATTGCAGAGAAATCCACTGAGGATTAACCAAATCCTTAGAAACCACTTCCAATTTAGAAAGCTCCTGAACTGAAAAATGCTTGGAGGCTGGGCGAGTGTTAAGTGGAGGAATCACACATGACTACTGCCCGGTGCTTACAGCGTTCCTTTAGACATCCGCTGCTGGAGACAGACTGGAAGGACCTTCAGTCTCACCCTACACATCTAATTCTATGTAACGTTGCTCATCTTTCCTTACACCTTATCTTAGTTATTTCATCTGCAAATATATGTCCAGGTGTCTTTCCTAGGCTGATAACTTCTGCATTTCAGACCCAGGTGTCTGTCCAGACTAAAACTATATTCTGTCCTTCTGTCATCTTCTGCCAAGTGTTCAGCCACCAGCTGAAGCTCAGCATGAGGAAGCAGAGATCTTAATTACTCAGCAGCAGATTGCCTGTCACTCAAACTTAGGCCTGCAGTTATACCTTCCATATGGGTCATTCCAGCTTCTGATATCCAGACCTGGTATAAAGGCTTTCTGGCTAACACTTTCTTTCTGTCTCGTAAGAGGTATTCTTCAGAGCCACTTGGAAATTTTGGGCTGTGCAGAGATCCGGCGGCACAGACTACCCGTGTGGGACCTAGACAAATCTTATTGAAGTAATGGGGGTTCATGCACTGTTTTCAGTGAGATTGGTTTTTAAAAACAGTAAAATCCTATCTAAGTTTGTGGGTAGAATATACAAATGTGCCCAAATAGCCATGCTGGAGTTTCCAGCTGCAATTCTGGATTTTTTATTTTCTGCACAAATACCTTTGAGGCTTTTGTCTTTTGATTCCTCCTTTGTGTTCCAACCAGCAGTTAAAAAAACCCAAACACTTGATCAATAAAATTGATCAATCAAATGGTTAACTGTTCTCTCCTAAATGTACTTGCCCTTTTGAAATTAAAAAAAAAAAAAAAGCCAAAATGCCATGTTAGTTATAGACACCAAAAATCATTAATACCACAGAAAAACACCAGTAAAAAGAGAGCAAAGCCAGGTTGTATGAGAGTGTTGCAGTCAGCAGTGTTTGTAGTGAGATGCAGTAGTGGATTCAGGGTTTAGGTTACTTTTGACTTAGAGGCAGACCTTCTGAAGACCAGTCCACAAAGCTGGTTGGTTATTGGCAGACCTTAGTGACTCCAGGTTTGCTACTTGATAGCGATGGAGAGGTGGGAGGAATATTTCTGTCCTTGACAGAGTAGGGATTGTGTGAAAACATTCCTAGAATTGTCCCTTAGATGAGATGAGTTGTTATAACTCACTTCATGATTGTGTGTTGTTTACGTGGCTCACTTCATTAAGCAGGACAACCAATTCGGCTGATGACAAAATTAGACATGTTATGACCTCACTTTGCTGGTTTTGTACACTTCTAGATTGAAAAGGGATTCCTTGCAAATATTTCAGGTTCATACATGGTTCCCATTACTGCTTCTTTGTACCGCTGAAAGTCTGTGAGTTCGCAGTGTTCTAGGACACCGTTATCTCAGTCATTTCATGTTTTAGAAGGGGAGCTGAGGCACTGCAAGATTAAATTACATGCCTAAGACCACATGAGAAATCTGTGGAGAAACAGAGATGTGAAGCCAAATATTCAAGCCCACTCTTGATTTCTACTGGCCTTTCTTTTCACCTCCTACCTCATGCCAATTCCCATCTGGTTTGGGACACCAGTGCCCCAAGAAGTATGTGTAGCTTTGCCTCTCTCTCATGTAAAACACTGAAGTACTGAAAGTGGTTATGATTAACTCCAATGACTTTATAAAAATACGCAATCTTGGACACTTACAGCGGAAGCCAACAGATTAATGTAACATTATGTTATAAAAACAGTTCCTGCTCCAAGACTTTCTGTGTATTTGGACTACAGTCATTACTGCGACACAAAAACACCCCAGGAAAGGGAGGTGAGCTGTGACATGCAGAGTGATGGCAGTGGTGGTTTTCCCTATAATTCTCCAGGACAATCATCAGTGCTCCCACATTTAACAGAAGGTATCACCTTCTTAACCTTTTCATAGGACACCTCCCTCTTTGTTCAGAGGACCTCAAGTTTCCTTAGATTTGCATGTTAAGGGAGAGGTTCTCAAAAGCACTGGTCTTTGGTCCAGTTGGTCCCTCTGAATACAGCGAGGGTTTTGCTGCTGATGACATTCAATGGCAGCGCACTTAGGCCAAAGCAAAGTGTCTTTGAGACCCACCCTTGGATTACCAAGCTGTAAGGAACTGGCCACAGGAAGGAATTTTAATTTTATGGATGTAATTTTTCTTATATCTTATGACATACTCATATGAGGATACCAAGTCCCAATATCAAGACTTGGAGGTTTCCTCAAACTTTTTACTTTGAAGTGTATTCTGTGACACTGTCAGATTCAATAAAAATTAATAACAATAATAATTAATATTCAGTTTCCTGTGATTTGACAGCTGTAAATCAGGTATGCTGGAAGGGTGTCTTGACCAAACTCCTGGTAACTACGTGAGGTAGAAATCAAGAATAGATTAATAAAGATTGCAGAAATATTTTTTCCTTTCCCCTTTATAATTAAGAACTAAAACTATGGCTGACCATTCCTAGTGATCCAAACTCATGTTAGCTGGGGAGGAAAAGCTCTAGTATAACGTGTTAATTTGGAAGTTAGGGAGATGCTAGAGTACTTAAGAAATAAGTAATAAATAACTCCCATTTTGAAGGAATGAGATGGCTGGAAAGAGAAAGCCCAAGTCTAGAAGTGTTGGATTAATGTTTGGAAAAAAATAGATGTTTTTGAGATCTTTTCTGTAGCTATCGAGCTTTAAGGCTTGACATATTTAGACTAGACAAATTATTATTATCTAACTTTACTATTGCAGTTCTAAGTTTAAGATTTAAATGACCCAATAAGTATAAAAGTCCCTAAGCTGAACATTTTTATATGTGAAGTCCTTGTTCAAATCCTCACAGTTGGCGGCTAAATTCTGTCTATCCCACCCTTTTGGAGATGGGAAAGATTAATGTTCAGTCATCTATAGTAGAACATATAGATGATATGGAAGAGTTTTTTTGTTGTGTTCCCCCTCTCCCCCCAAAAATAGAATAAACTTGTGGTATTTTGCCTCTATCTCTGCATAAAGCAAGTTCATTCAGTGAGGTAGTTTCTTACTATGCTTGTTATAGTTGTCTTGAAGTTGAAGTTTGCATCTGGGGTACATTTTAGAGCATATTTCTGGTCTCTCCCACAAGGAAATAGCCAAAGAAAAATAGTTGAGCAGAGCACTGAGTGGCTGCCCTTTTAATGTTGAAAGAAATGCACTCTCCCACTGTTTCTATATCCCTGAAATGTGGCCGGGCCACACATCTGGGAGCCAAAAACCTGTATTCTCATCTCAATTCTGTTACTCTCTGCTGTGTGTTTCAGGGAACCTCCTTGGAGCAGCCTGTGCTTCAATTATCCACATTATATTAGCAGAGAATATCAGTGCTGTGAAATGTATGTGCAATAAATGTGACAGAGATCATAATTGTCAATACACACAGGTAGATCCATCAGATGCCTCATCACTGAGTGGTTTCACGTGGTCCTTTGTCCTGTAGGCTTCTTGGGTGGAGACGATGAAGGATGCTGCTGATCACAGTCGGGTGGCTGATGTCTCACGGGGCTGTGGGTACCACATCCCTTGAAAAGCTGAGCTGTTTTGGAGAAATCTAAATGGCTTTTCTCTGCAGAGCAAGGTGCAAATACCTGGCTTTTCATAGCAGATAGGCATTGGGAGGACTATGGATGTTTTTAATCTATTCTGTGCAGAGACATCAGCTTCCTTGTCCTCGTGAGATGGCCTTTGGAAGTCCTTGGGGAAGTCATTGACCCTCTCTCTGTCCCAGAAAGGCAAACAGCTCCCGAGTCACACTCCCAAGGAGGAGGCAGGTGCCCTTGTGTTACAGCAGGCTGCTTTTCCTCTAGACCTTGTAACACTTTTTAAATTATTGATATCACTCAAAGAGGAGGACATGGGGAAGCAGTCACTTATTCCCACAGCTGAGAGAAGAAAGGGAGCATGTAATTGCTCATGTTTCTGCCCCTGCCAGGCTGTAAGGTTTGCCGCTTGCGTATTATGGAATTTGATTTCAGCAGCAGCCTGACCACAGGGTAGTTACTGCAAACTTTTTGTTGCACCGTGAAAAGCAAGGTAGGCGAGTTTAGTCCTCAAAAGAAATAGTAACTGTGATACCCACATGCCTTCCTCCATCTCATGCACTGGGAAGGGCTTTACAGCTGACTGTCCCTGCCCGGGACAGCGATGGGGCACAGCTGGATTTGCACTCTTGTCCGCAGAGCGTGGGGCAGTGGATGGCACTGGTGTCACCGCAGCACTCGTGAGCCATCAGAGAGTCCCCAGCAGGTCAGCAAGTAGGAGCTGTGTCCTCCCTCCAAGTGCTGCAGGGCGGGAAGGTGTGGGGTGGCAGCCGGGGCAATTCTGGAGCAGGGGAATCACCCCAGCATTTCTGCCAGGGCTATTGCACCTCCTGCCGCCCAAGGACTTTGCCCTGCAAAAAGGAAGGCAGGACCCAGGTCTGCTCCACTGGACCCTCTGAGCTTGCAGCTTCGTTGATGCAAGGACTGAGTGCTTCTAAAATTGAGATTGCTGAGAAAAATCAGAATTTCTGCCTAATTCCTTGGATTTCCTTTCATTGCTTTACTGCCTGGGATGAAAGTGTTTTGTGGATCCTGATTTTAAATCAGGTTTTGAGACAGAGGTCCTACTTCATGACTGGGATCCAGGACAAGGCAAAGAAGAAACATTTACACTGGGAGAATGGGAAGTGATTTTAATGTGAATACAATTTGCACATAGAAAGCCAACCGTTACCTCGCAGATACAAAGAAAAATGGCACTGTTAGCTTTAAATAATGTACATTTCCAAGATGTTGCCCAGCTGTTAATGATTAACCCTGTAGCAGGTTGAAGCGTAGAGACAGATGTTTCAAAAGCAGTTTTATTTTCTGAAATAAAGAGAATGAAGCTATGAATTAGACAAATTAAGAAGAAATTCAAATATTTACACCCAGCTGAAACAAGATGCTGGAAAAACAGGCATGATAAAATTGCTGCAATTAAATGTAATTTAATTTATAATTCTGAAAGCATGCTTCTTCCAAAGGCAGCCTTTGAGTTTTCCTTATGGAGTGCATTGTTGTGATATATGGATTTTCCTGACTTATTATGGCATTTTAATCAACAGTTCAATGATGTGATAATATTCCTAAAGCAGAAAAATAAGTGACGTTTGTTTAGACATAATTAATGAAATATTTATGTTGCATGAGGCTGTGTGATAAAGCCTTGTTCTTAGTCCATTTGCTTCTGATTACATTTGTGATTTTTTTATATGACCAGACATTCTGACGCCAACTATTTTACACTGAGCAGATGTCATGTAGTAAAAATGGGTGCCAGATGCTACAAGCCACATAAGGGTAATTTGTTTAAGAGCTGGCTCAGACTTTTTGCATTCAATTACACTGTATAGTGAGCCTTATACAATCATTTGGGTAATATGGCTAACTTCAGATATACATTTTAATGACTGTTGAGTGCGTTCAGCATGCTACATGCAGGGTGCTCAAGGAATTAATTTATTTGTATGTAATACCTGAAAAACATCAAATATACCCAGACAGAGTTTTCGACAGGGATCAAAAATTTAATTAATGCCATCAGCCAAATTTCCAAATTGCTCTAGGTGCTGCTGATTAGAACTCAGGGCAGGTGCAAAGTGTCTGTGTAAGTTAAAGAACAGTATTTTTGCTTCACTGACTATTTTGTTCCTGCTTTTTAGGATGTGAACACCTACCTGTCAGAAAACAAGCTACCGAGTATTCTACTTCTTCCTCCGATGATGAATTTGAATCCAAGCCTTCATTAACACACGAGGTAACCTTGACTTGGAAACAGAAAGATATTTCCTCAGTTGGACTGTATTCATCATCATTAGATTTTGATCTAAAACACACTGCAATTTCTCAAAGTGGGTATGGGAGCACTTTATCGGCGGAGGTTGTGTCATGGAGAGAAAAATACATTAAAACTCTTGAAGACAGATGAAAATCAAAATTTCTGCTTCCTCTTTGGATCTTTAATTCCCCCAGGTTACACCAATGTTGACAGGGAAGATCTTAATTTGACAAGCAGACATGTTTCACTGAAATTCTTAAGTGGCCTTAATATGTAGCCCAACAAGCAAACTATTGAAAAAATTAACCAAACAGATGCAGATTTCCCTTGGGGAAATACAACTTCATTTGAGAGGCGCTACAGGCAGGTCGCATGGAAAACACTGTGTTTATCCTAATCAGCATGACTCTGTGAGCGACGAAGTCGCACCCAGACCCTATACCCCAGACGGGCCGGCTGCACCGTGGGGTCTCCAAGCCCTACCTCAGTTCTGGCAGCTCGCAGGAGCAGTGGGGTTAAAGCACCAGTGAACTCTTGATGCCCAGCTCTGATTTGAAGAAACAGAGCTTTTGTTGCCTGCGTAGCTCATCAGAAATGTGTTTACCTCTTTCCTGTGGAGGGAATATCAGTAAGTTGAATTAATAGTATGAGGTGACCTTTTGATTTGTTGCCTTTGAGGGGGAAAAAAAGGAAGCAAAGCAAGAGGCTGCCCAGTACACTGAAAAAACAGCCAAGCTGAAAGCTAAGTGGGGCTTTGAATGGAAACCCAGTTGCACAGCTCCAGAGGAAGCAAAGCGTCACGAGGCAGAAGTGCAGCAGTGTGTGGCAGCACGTACCGCCAGTGTCTGCGTCAGGATGCGCTGAGATGTCAGAACTCATCACTCTTCTTTCCTGTTACAGGAAAGGCTATCTTTAGTGAGATAATATTATGGTGAATTGCATAAAGTCTAAACAAAATAGAGAAAAGAAGGGAGACATGGGAGAAAACTGAATAGGAGCAACTCCCAACAGTTGAGGCAGCCGCAGGGACAGGCAGGACCCGGCAGTGGGGAAGACGGCGCTGCCAGGGCAGCTGCCAGAAACAGGGTGAATGAGCAGCTGCCACACACGGGCGTTGCAGTGACTCAGTTTTGATGCATGTTCCCCGCTCAGCTTGTTTCTCTCCTCCTAGCACCTTTTCTCATGCCAGCTCTGGCTGCTATTTTGCCAGTACCACTTTTTTCCTCTGGCAAAACTTGGTGGGAAAAATTTTAGTGCCTTCCTGGCCTGTTAGTTTTTTAATCACCTGGTCTATGGTGCTCATATATTCTGTCTCCTCCAAAATGGGAACACCACAGCCTTGAAGCACTTCCAGCTAGCTAGGGTCAAGGGCAAGACGGAGCAAGCGCAGGCGATTCCCTTGGCTAGCCACGCAGCACATGCTGCCCAGCTTTCCCGGCAGCAGCGACAGGTGCCCCAGGGAAGGGCAAAAAAACTCTGTGATGCAGTAGAGAAACAGCATTGGGGAGAGTTTTGTAGGGCTTCAGGTAGCGTCCTATGATGGCTGTTTCTTTCAGATACTTCCCTCTTACCACGCTACAAGCGATCCAAAGTGAATTTTACTACTTGGCAGCTACAGCAATAGAAATGGGTTGAGTTTCCTTAAACTGGTGCTTCCCACTGCCTGTGCCTGGCTTCTTCCCTGATCATGGTGATGTCTGCAGAAGCCATGTATGGTGGTATGTTGTATATAGTCATCTTTGTGATTCGGGCATTTTTTGTTGATGGACACAGTTCACAGACACTTAGGGTTGCAATAAGAGCTTGTAATGATTTAAAGTTGATGTAGGCAAACGCATGAAAATATTCCTATGTTAATATTTTCATTTCAGTTATGTTGTCCCAAGCACCCTGCAGTAGCTCACCTCGCTTTGAGCAGGGGCGCTGGGTTAGACGATCTCCAGAGGTCTCTCCCAACCTCATCGGTTCTGTGATTCTGAGGAAGGTTTGAGAAAACCTGTAATGGCACACTTATGCTTTGATTGCCTTTCCCCCCCCCCCCCCCTCTCTCTTTTGTAGTCAAAAAGGACTCTCAGAAGGAGAAGGAAGCTGGAGAAGGAGACAAAGCAATTGATTAAACAAGAGGAGCTGAAGAGGCTTCACAAAGCACAGGTGAAAACGTGGCTCACAGATGTCCTGTTTGTCTCTCAAGATTGACTAGCAAGGATGGGGGTACCCAGTGTGGGCTCTGCACCTTCCCTCCTCCTCACTGTGGCTCACTGCTTTCTGTGTTGAAATCCGTCCAAAACATGAGGAGCAGGAAGATGTATGTGGCAGGGCCTTGCAGCTCTATATGTGACAAATCCATGTGTGCCCCAGGAGATCATCATAATTTTGTAACTGCGTATGAAGAACAAGAGGGAATAGTGACTTAGCCGTAAGACAATAATACACTGAAGAGGGAAAGAGAAAGGAGAAATAGTATCAGACCCTGAGAATGTAAGAGATTTGCCTGTTACCCCTCTGTACTACAGGAGGGTATGAAAACACAGTGATGGTTTTTGTTGTCTCTCTGCTGTAACAGTGAAAGTCAACCATTTTCTTTCCTAATGATGGAAAGGCACTTCACTTTATACAAGCCCTGCTCTTCAGAAAATGTCGGAAAAGCTCTGGGCTCTGCTATTGTTTTATTATTTCAAATTACAGTTCAAAGATTTGGGAATGCAGTTCTGCACAACTTGATCTCAGACTGTCCTCTCAGGTGTCAAATTTTTCAGGTTTATCTATTTCACTTATCACACACACATAATCTATATGCATACACACACACACAC
>VZTL01079214.1:0-20011 GCA_013400535.1 Scopus umbretta
TTCATGAGGTTCCTGTCAGCCCAGTTCTCCTGCCGTTGGCAGGATGACAGCACAACCCTCTGTCGCATCAGCCACTCCTGCCACTTTGGTGTCATCTGAAAACTTGCTGAAGGTATGCTCTGCCCCATCATCCAGATCATTAATGAAGATGTTAAATAGGACTGGACCCAGTACTGACCCCTGGGGTACTCCTCTAGTTACTGGCTTTCAACTAGACTTTGTGCCACTGATCATCACCCTCTGGGTCCAGCCATTCTGCCAGTTTTCCTCACTGTCTGCTCATCCTGCCCACACATGAACAGGTTGTCTCTTTTGGGAGACATTGCCAAAGGTCTTCCTGAAATCCAGGTAGACAATATCCACTGCTCTCCTCTCATCTTCCAGGCTAGTCACTTCATCATACAAGTTTATCAAGTTGGTCAAGTATGACCTCCCCTTGGTGAATCCATGCTGACTACTCCTGATGATTTTCTTATCTTTTGTGTACCTTTTGTGTGAAATGGTTTCCAGGACTGTCATAACTAGTCCATGAAGTCCATGTGCTATTTTGTCCACAGACTTCCTTTAAGTGGATTTTTTTTTTCTTATCAAGCGAGTCCTCCCTCCTTGCTTCACGGTATGTACCACCAAAACAAAAGCAGTATCTTCAGCTTGTTTCAGGATTATAACAGTCTCCATAGTCAGCATGGCTGTAACCTAGAGCAGCTAGCTTTCTTAATGTTATATCCTTAAGATGGTAGCTGCCAAGTTTGGAAGAACAGTTGGATAAGCCTTGTTCCTACTGTGGGAGGGCTGTGGTTACCCTATTCTTTTTGCTGTTGAATGGGCACACAGAGAGGCATGGGGCAGCATGCATGTGTACGTAGTTATGTGATGATCAGAAGTAACTGAAGGCTAGCTAGGCGAGTATCATTTACTCCTCGTGTATCAGGGAAGAGAACACTTGCGCTCAGGACTCTGAGCTCTGCGGTCTCCTGTAAGCCAAGTGCAATGAACTTAACTGCCAGCAGCTTGGATGCGGTTTATAAATGCGTTCTTAACTAAATGGTCCTTGAATGAACTATACTCATGAGTTAATAACATAACCTAATTCAGTAACAAAATTCTTTTAGGAGACTTTATCATAACCTAGTTGGGTCTGTTTTGTAAGGTTCCATTTGTGTTCTTTCTTTTCCAGTTAATATTCAAGTTCGTGAGAGAGGGAGAAAGAGTGTTAGCAAGCATGACTGCTTGTGGGGCCAGATGTTTGTATGAAAACTGATGCTTTGATAGACTTGACAAACTATTTTTGTATGATGGTGCGATGAAGAAGTGAAACATGTTTCTACCTTTTGGGTAGCTTTTTCCTTGTAGATTTAGTGGAACCTTACATATTGGCTGTGCTGCCCTGTACATTCAAAAGAAAAGTATTTAAAAATTAGAATGTATGCAGAATACAAAACACGTCTAGTATACAAAAAACAGAATGTATGTTTCTTATGAAAAATTTTTAAGTAAGTCTTTTATATTACGCTTTTTTTTTTTTTGTTAGGTGATATTTATCCATGATGTTTCTTCCACTTATCGAGTTCCAATCCTGTTGGAGGAGCAAGGCATCATTAAGTATTTTAAACAGAGGTTAAATTTACCTATTGATGACCAGCCAAGTGATCTTCTAATGAAATGGAAGAAAATGGCTGACAGGTATTCTAACTCCTGCTGCTTTTTCTGAAAGTGTTTTAATTCAAGTTAGATTTCTAGCTGCTGTGAAGTCACCAAACTGTTGACTTCTGGGGTCAGTAGCATGCTGTTGATCAACACTTGTGAATGGTTGGGTTTAAAAACATTGTCAGTTTTGAGATTTTTAGAAGATGGTTTGTGAAGTTAAAGAAAAAGCAAACACTGTCAAAATGTTTTCTTTTTGAAAATTGGTGTAATAACCAAAAAATTTGTTTTTGTCAGATATGAAAGGTTACTGAAGGTGTGTTCCATAGCTCTCGTTGGCAAGTACACAAAACTAAGTGATTGCTATGCATCTGTTTTCAAGGCTCTGGAACACTCTGCGCTGGCAATTAATCACAAACTGGATTTAATGGTGAGGATGTTTCTGGATTTTCCTTTCAGGAATGCTTTGAATATATCTACTAGTTCCCATCATGTGAGGCAGTTTTAATTCATGTGGAAATCAGAACGTGAGTCATGCAGATAAATACAGACTGGCCAAGCATCTTATTTTTTTAAAGAAGTGTTTACAGATTTAATTATGTTATCTGGAACTAATAGTGGGTCAAAAGCTGTGCATGGGTTGCTTAGATAATGCCAGTGCAAGGCTGCTTCTACTCAGCCCTATAAAGTTTCTCACTGGAACTAGCCGCTTCTTGACAAGGAAGGTCATTAATATCCAGGATGGCTTGAGAGGTCTCTAAAGGCAGCAGGCCAAAGACATAGCCACCAATTCTGTTGTCTCAGTCCATCTACCCCAGAAAGAAGCAATGGGAGCACCCAGAACAACCAGGGGTGCATATGTACTTTTTTCTGAAGCACAGAGTAACAAATACATGGGAGTGTTGTTTAGAGTGATATTTCCAGTATATTTTGGGAGAAGATAATAAATTCCCTAAACCATGAACACTGAGCACTAAAGAAAGAATTTCTCATACCAGAAACCTGGTAACATAACTTCTGTTTGCTTGAGAACACAGGTCACCAGGAATGTATGACCTCAGGTGTTCTCAGTGGCTTGATGGAGAAGGTGACTAGGCCTGCACCAAGATAACCAGTTATGTTTTGTACCCTCCCATCACTGCTTGGTTCTGGTGGACTGTTATTTAGATGGTAAAGTAGTTGCAGCAGCTTGCGATGATGTAGAATGTACTTTTCACTGTGGCTTGTGCTGTTGTGGGCTCTGAAATCACCCTGTTGTTTTCTCACAGTATCATTCTGCCGCTTGTCAGGCACATCAGTCAGCTGCAAATCTTTCATCTTTTGTTTGCCATTCATATCATCCCAGAACCTTTTCACATTGGGGAGGCATGCAGAGACGCACAAACAAAAGCAAATCTGAACTATTTTTTCTGTAGGACTTCTTTACTGAGAGAAGTGTGTTGATTTATTCTATGGGGAGGGGGAAGAGGCCCAAAGACAAAAGGAAAAAAACCCAGAAACTGCTTATCTTAGTGTCCTTCTACTCTTGTCCTCTGTAAGGTAATGCTAAATGTTGTATAGTATAAAGACAGAGAACTGGTTGCTACCTATCATGTAAGGCAGCTAGTGAACCACTCAAGAAAACAAAATAACTTCACGTTTTGTAAGAGGAAATATTTTTCTACATGCTAAGGAACTTATGCATAGTGTTCACTGCTAAAATGTATCTCTGAAACTATAAGGACTAAGCAGAATTCCCGTAAACTTTATGTGTTTATGTGACTAAGAAACTAATTGGTAGGTATCGTGGAAAATATTAAAAAAAAACAAAAACACACCAAAAAACCCGAACCACCAGAACTTAGCTTAGGGAAGAAATAGCTTAGGCTTTAAGGCTTAAGCTGTCTCTTTTCCCTTGAAGGGAAAGGGTAAGAGGCAGGAAATAGATAAGCTTTCCTCCAGAACAAGTTTTCTTCCGTGATACACATGCACTTATAGTTGGGGAATACTCAAACCAGTTGGACATACAGAAGTCCATGGGACCAGACAAAATGCATCCCAGAGTGTTGAGGGAGCTGGCTGGTGTCATTGTGAGGCCACTCTCCCATCAGCTTTGAAGGGTCATGGCAACTGGGGGAAGTTCTTGATGACTAGAAACGGGCAAATGTCACACCAATCTTCAAAAAAGGCAGAAAGGAGGTTCTGGGGAAATGGCAGGTGGTCAGCCTCATCTCATTCCCTGGGCAGATTATGGCGTAAGTACTCCAAAAAGTTGTTTCTGTGTGCATATAAAACGAGAAAGTGGGAACAGCCAGAATTAATCCCTGGAGACTTTCAGACCTTGATTGGAAGTGGTCCTGAGCAACCTGCTTTAATCTGACCTGCTTTGAGCAGGGGCTCAGGCTAGAGACCTCCCATGGCTCTTTCTGACCTACATGATTTTGTCGCTCTAAATAGTGTTCTATACTGGCAGCTGCATAGTGGGAAATTTTTATGATATGTAAAATAACTTTGCTTTCAGCAAAAAAGTGAAAGGCACCAGGTCCGCAAATGCACAGTCAGCTTTGTGTGCAGCTAGTCTTAAGTTTGGTGGAGCTTTTGCATTAACAAGCATGTGAATTGGTGATTGCTGGAGCTCCAGTGCAGTGCTGAAATGTTAACAGACAAGGGTTCCTACTGTGCTTACCTGCATGTGCTCACCTCCTTTTTAGTGTTTTTGTCCAAAGGCTCTCTGTATAATCCTGTGTTCTGAAGGAACTGCTTAATATGTATGTGGCATCCAGCTCATAACCTAGCATCCACATATCTGAATGATGAAATGTTGATGCTGCTTGAAGTGATAAATGTGATGGCTCAATATGTTTGGCAAGGAAACTACAATTAACTTCAATTGTAATTAGTTTACGTTTCCAACCTCCCAGCATGACAGTGTGTCCTTTTAGTTAATCCTATAGTATCCTACTAGTATAGAATAGCAACATTCATAAGTAGTTATTTTTCTGTTGTATTTTTGATGCCTTCTGGAGTGTGGAAAAAGTAGAAAATGTCTGCTAGAAGGCAATCCTATCTGGAAAACTTTCAGCAATCTTCGGTTTTATTTCTCTGCACACAGATGAGTTCTGGCATTTCAGATAATCTCGTTTTTATGGGGGATGAACTCTACAGCAGGTTGCTATTAGTCATGGTATTCTGAGGAAAAGCCTGACAAAACTAAGAATCAAATTCTGATCTTTTGTGTCCCCAGTGCAGTACATGGCTGCCTCACTCATTTGCTCTAGTGGTACCCCGGGAGCCATGCTTATTAATGGCAGTAGAGATTCTAATGCAGTAGTTCTAGTAGGACATAGAAAATGAGTCTGCCTCCTTCTTCACAGCTGATACTTTCACGTCAGTCTCCAGGAATGCCTTTCTCACAGGCTAGACAATGCAGGTTTATCCACTCTGTGATAAGATTAGATAAACGGTGCCACCCGGAAGCTAGGAAAGTGAACACCCTGGCCACATCTCATTTGGATATCAGGATAATGTCAGCACCATCCAGGACTGGTCCCTGATTTCCATAGGAAGAAAACCTGGTTACACAGCTATGGAGCATTCTACCAAGTTTGCTTACCTGGAGGACTGCAGGCAGGCCGACCTTTGGAGCTACATGCAAAGAAACAGGCATGGATTATTGCAAATACTGAGTCTTCAGAGCAAGTACTTGGTCTTCACTGAAGTTGTTATGGGGTTAATGGGAAATTCACTTGAAACTCTAATAGGGTTGTCTTAATGCTATTAAAAAGTTTGTTATATAGTGTATGCTGCTCTTTCTGTGGAAGAAATGACTATTTTATTGCCTATTTTTATTAGTACATAGATTCAACAGAACTTGAACGTTCTACAGAAGCGGAGAACTCGGTGAAATATCACCAGGCATGGCACAAACTATGCAAAGCAGAGTAAGTGGCATTGGGTATTCTGTATCCCAAATGCAGACCATGATATTTCTTTCAAGTGATGAAAAATGCTTCAGTAAATCATTTCTCAGTGCATCCAAACTTCCATTACTTACATAAAGGTATAGATGTGCATGGTTGGTGACAAGCTTCAGTAGTATCAACCTATATTTTCAAAATCTGCTTCAACCTCTTTATACAAGTTGCAGTGGTTTGGTTTGGGGTTTTTTGAGGGCATAGCTAGACTTTCTTTACTGTGCAGGTCAGTTGTCAAAGATTTTTTCTTTGTCAACATGCATCATAGTGAAAGGTAGTTAGATAAAAGCTTAGTAAATGCTGGTAACACTCTGCAAGTATCTCGGTTAAGAATCATTCCCGGGATTTCAATTTGTATTTGTAAAGGGGTTGTTTGTTGTCAAAATGCATTCATTTTTTCAGTATTACTTAGTAGACACAAAGTTTTGGCGTTAAGATCCTAGACTGGTGAATATGTAGCTAGCTTATTTAAGCAATACATATTTAAGCAGTAGGAATTTCACTGTGAAGCACAAGGTTGGTCAGATGAGAATTGGTGTGGGTAGCTGAAACAAGTCCCCAAATTTAGAGTTAAATTCTGCGTATTCTGAATGGTCACACAAAACATGCCTTTCGTGCATTGTGCTTGCTTTGTTATAACCTGAAAAGTCTTTCTTCAATTTATATGGACTTCCTGTGTTGGCTTGATTCTACATGTTGGTTGCTTTATATATGGCTGTCATTACAGTGGCATTCTGGTTCCAGGAGGGTTTGGAATTAGAGGAACAGAAGGCAAACTCCAAGCTATCTCCTGGGCAAGAACAAAGAAAAAACCTTTTCTTGGTAAGATCATTAGAGTCAAAATTCGTTGTCTTTTGGAGATGTATGGCAAGCTAATTGATAGCAAGCTGATTGATTTGATTTAAAAAACCCAAAACAAACAGACACTAGGGAAGGATTCTGTCTTAGGAAAGTACGTGTGCTGTTGTGAATATTTGCCTTGTAAATACTGCCCAGGGTCATAGTCACGTACTACGTCTGCTGTATAAGGAAGAAAGACGACGACTTTCCCTACTCCAAAGGTTTTATTTGCTATATTCACATTTTATGTGGACAGTCTTTGCTTCTCATTGTAATTAAATCAGCATAGTTATAGATACTAATCAGTGTGCAGAAAACATAGGTGTCTTTGGACACATTTGCTATATTAAATAATTTTTATGATTTACTGGTATATTTTATTACGGTAAAGACTAAAGATACCATCTGGCCTATAGCTAAGTGCCTCTTGTGTAAGTGCTTCTGAAGCTTTGGTTCCTACTCCACAGTTCCTACAATTTTATAAGTAACTACTTTGACTAGTTGCCAAAGCAAAATTTGAATCTGGATATACACAGGCTTTCAGCTTCTGTTTGTCTTTACTTTTTTATTGGTAAAGTAGATGGGATGAAGAAAAGTTTTTTGAAAGGGCTTAGAGCACATAATTGTGTCACATGTATTTACAGTGTGCCAGGGTTGAAGAGTGAGTTTTACATTGAGCAGTCATTTTTGGTTTAGATTTTGTTAAGTCTGTGTGTATACACTGCATACCAAGATTGCTAAGCAGTCAAGTTTAAGACAGAACAGCAAGTACTTTGTTAGTCCTGCTCTTTGTCCTGTTAAATTCTGGGATTTTTGTTTTCTCTTCTAGGAGTTTGCCTGGGAATGCAATTAGCGGTTGTGGAATTTGCAAGAAACTGTTTGAATTGGAAAGGTGAGCTCAGTATGCTGGTGTGAATATGATTTGCTTAGAAGAAATTTTGTTCTGTATGTGAAATATATTATCTATTATTAGAACTATTATATAGATCCTATGATCATTAGGTACTTAGCTCTTGCAACGTGATCATTTTCAGCTAAGCGCCCTGTGCTACCTTTCTGTACAAGGGAGTAGGGACTCTTATTATGCAGATTGCTTGAAACCTGCTTCTTGATCTCAGGAGTGTAGGAGAAAGTGTGCTTACAGTTCACCTCTGTAGTCTCTTTCTGGAGTGTGCAGGTGGTGAGGAGTAAAGAGCGAGAAGTGGTTTTCTCACTTACCTTCATTAGTTAGAGTAGCCAAACCACAGCCATTGCAGTAGTAGTATGAAGAGATTTAGCTCACCAATGAATTTCCACCAGTAAGAGCTGAGAAGAAAAGGTTTTGGGAAGTAGGAAAGGCAGTGTGTGTGACTGAGGTCATATGCTTCCTGTGGTTGCTTTAAAAGTGGTGCAGTTGGTGCAGTATGTGTTTCAACATACAAGATTGTGGCTTAAATTGAGACAAGCCCCAAAACACCACAGAACTGTTATGATGAGTTTGTAGTGCATGTAGAACACTGGAAATGTACTGTGTTTGTTTTGAATTTCTTTTTCAGATGCAAATTCTACAGAATTTGACCCAGACACAAAAAACCCTGTTGTAAGTACTGATTTTTTTTCCTGCATACGTTTTGTGAACATAGATCTTCTGTTAAAAAGGGAGTTATCTCTGTGTAAGTGAAGGTTTGTCTATATTTTTGCATGGTAGGACATGAAGAGGTGTCTGCTGTCACTATTCAGTATTGTTTAAAAAGGTATTTTCTTTTAATAGTCCCTTGTCTTCACCTGCTTGCTTCTGTGGTTTGCCTTAGCTTTTTTTTTTTGTAATTTTTCTGATAGTTTCCCTGGCTGTAGACTGATGCTGGGAGTAGATAATAATAATTAGGTTGGCTTTACTAGAGAACAAAATATAAAGGGAAGCTGGAAAGTGTAGCACAAAGCTATTATCAAAATCTAAATACATGTAAAAGGATAAGGATTATATGGAAAGCTGTCAAAAATTTCTCATCTTTCCTTTATATAAATAGTATAAATAACCACTACATCCCGCCTCCCCCATGCAGCTCTCAGTCCTCCTTTTATGCTGTAGATATGACGGGGGTCTCTGTATCATATGCCAATGGTAGAATTTGAGAGTGGTGTTCTTCCAGGTATCTCCTAGTTCAGGAAAGTACGGTATCACATTATCAGAATAGTAAAACTTAAAAATGATCAGTTAGAGAGGGGTTTTAAGAAAATGAAAAAGAACAGAAAATTACATGTGAGAAATAAAGTAGTATCTTGGTGTAAGATGTAGACATCTATTCTAGTGGTAAATTAACTGGCTTGCTCATAGTGACCTACTGTTTCTGTATCAATTTCCTTCAAAATAGTTTTGTTGGGATTTGTAAGTAAATATATGTTTCCACATCTGTTTAGTCTGAAACATACAAACAGGAGGGTTTTAAAGCATTTGACCTTTTTGTCAAGGATTTTTATATGCATAGGAGAGAGAATCTCATCTGAACTTTTGGAGGTAAATTAAGAGACCTTCAGAGTTTCAGTGTGAGACTTGGTGGCATTTGGAAATGTCCTCAGGTGAACAAAGGTAAACTTTGCCTTTGGCATCAAATTTGTGGGTTTGCCATCGTAAGAGGTCTCTTCCTTCAGCCTTCTTGAATGTATGCAAAGACAGACTCTTTCGCTGGAGGGGTCAGTTTCATAATAGCAATATGTTGTATGTAAAATGTGGAAGATGTTGAAAGCTTACTGTAAATTTTTTGGGAAGCAAGAGGGATAGTACAGAAGACTGATTCTGTGGCATCTTTGTTTCTGGGGCTTTTTAGTCCCTGTTTTGTTTAACTTCTTATGACTGCATTTCAGCTAGTTACCTCAGGGATCTTTTCAGGATGCAGTCAGATCATCAGGAGGGGGTGAGTCACCCTTTGGAACTGCCGGTTTCTCTCCATTATTCTAAGGGTTGTTCACAGTAGCTGGTCCAGTGCAGAGCTCCACACTTGGCTGAAGTCAGGAACATGGCTGCTTGTCTGCTGCAGCCCTGCCGGCAGTTTCATCTATTACAGACATCGTAGCGTGTATCAGTACAATATATCTAGGACAAAATTTTATTCCACAAGTAATTAACTGAGTGATTTGCTGTTTGCATTCAAGGGCAAGTAAGGTATATATGTTAAAGAGAAAATGATGTGGACATCAAATTAAGAAAATAATGGAGTGACTGTATGTGTCATAGAAGATTAATACAGTGTTTACAGTTGAAGTAGTATGCTTGCAGTATGTATAATGGATATTCTTTTGTTCTGAGCTACATTAAGGTTCTGAAATTGGTTATTAGCAGTCATATTTCAGCATCTTAATCCAATCTTTGACATCTCCATTCTGGGGAAGAAACAGATGTAAATCATTCCAAGGGGGAAATATGCACTATCAATAATTATAACTGCTAAATGATCTGTCTTAGCAGAGTCCATCTTGTGCTAAAAACTGTTTAGACTTTCTATATAATAAGAAATCAATAAAAACAGTTGGAAAAGAAGCAGGTTAGTGAAGCTTGTGAACTACCAAACTGATGCAGAAGTTCCATTATCCAGGAAAGTTAATTGGAAACACTGTATCAGCATAGATAATATCTTGTGATGCCACTGTGTGGTTTAACTGGGTGCTAACTTAGGATCAAAGCAGTGTAGTTTTCTTTTGGTTTCTGTTCCTTTGGATACTGAAGAGGGAGAAGAAATGCACTGGTGAGGCAGTAGTTCTATTTCCTTTTAGTTTTAAGAAAAAGGAAAAAAGAGAGAAGCTCAAATATGGCATTTGGCAGAGGAACTCAGGGGCAGCCATAAAATATGCAGCTACTTATACCCCTTCTTAATTTGCTAAGTATTCAAATACTGAGAACTGTACTCACCAAAGTTGATAGTCTCTTCTAAAGTACATATAAAATATCTTGGTTTACTTTGATTTCCTTTTGTCTGCATCTATGGAAATTTGAACCTTTTTTATTAGGAATAAAACTTGAGATTGTCAAGTAATCATGTAACTCGGAATTAGGCTTCCAAAGGAAAAAGGTGGCTGAAATAATCAGAAATTATATACTGACAACTGTCTCTCAATTAAAATAGCACAAGTTATTGTGCTATGGAAGAGCATTGTCTGCATTAGTAGAAAGTTTTGAGCATCGTAAAAGGTATTGTTGTGGTTTAACCCCGATCGGCAACCAAGCACCACACAGCCGCTCGCTCACCCTCCTCCCGCCCCACTGGGATGGGGGAGAGAACCGAAAAAAACTAAAACCTGTGGGCTGAGATAAAGGCAGTTTAATAGGACAGCAGAGAAAAAAAAGATAATAATAATAATAATGTACAAGACAAGGGATGTGCAATGCAGTTGCTTACCACCCGCCGACCGATCCCCAGCCCGGCCCCGAGCAGCGATCGCTGCCTCCCCTGGCCAACTCCCCCAGTTTCTATACTGGGTGTGACGCCATATGGTATGGAATAGCCCTGTGGCCAGGCTGGGTCAGCTGTCCTGGCTGTGCCCCCTCCCAGCTCCTTGTGCCCCTGGCAGAGCATGGGAAGCTGAACAGTCCTTGACTGGTGTAAACACTACTGAGCAACAACTAAACCATCAGCGTGTTATCAGCATTGTTCTCATAGTAAGTCCAAAACACAGTACTGTAGCAGCTACTAGGAAAAAAAAAAGAATTCTGAATTAAGTTGAAACCAGGACAGGTATTTATGTGATGAGGCAATTGTGACTTGTTCTGTTTGGAACAATAATGAATGCCCAGCTGAATGTGCAAAGGTAGAGAGTTGCCTGCAATGCTGAATAGCTATTTCATTTTAGCTGTTCATCTGTTTCTACTGACTATCATTACAACGATGTTGCTCAACCTGGGTTCTGCAAAAGCACCCATGAGTAGCTTTATATTGGAGGGAAACCCTGTATTGCTTGTTTTCGGGAATATTGATATCAGTTATATTGGTGTGAAAATGACCGCAAGTATTGTAGAGTTAAGATTTCAAATACCTTGGAAAAAAATACTAGTCTCTGCATACCAAAAATGTGAGTTAATGACTTAATAATGTAAAACACGCAAAATTGTGTTTTTAAAATACTGTAGGGGAAAAAGAAATTCTTAAAGCTGAATATCTATGTGATGGAAACTTAAAGGAAATGAGACCTAGAATTTGAAAATACTAATAAGCTGTGATATATGATCTATGAGAGATTTGAAGTTGCTATTAGATATTTTCATTTAGGCTTAAATTAAAAATGTGTACTGTAAAGAAAAAAAAAAAAAAAAAGACCTCTGATATGGGAGTTACCTGTATTCACCAGACCTTTACACTACCTGAATACCACCTTAAGGTTTTGGATTCAAGTCCTCTTTAACACAGGTTTGATTTCACTAGGGAAAATGAGGGAGGTACGTGAGCGCTGATTACAGTCCCTCAGGTTCTTGATCTCATCTAGTTTGATTATTTGCAGGTCATGTTCCCATTATATATTCTTAAGCTTTCTGCTTTGCTTTCTAGCCTTTTGGATAATAATGATAGGTAAATTGTCATTGTTCTTTGCAGGAAGATAGCTGCTCAGAAAAGTAATGCATTTGCTTGAGAGTAGTGCTTAGTATGAGTTTTCTGTTGCAAATGATAATTTTAGATTAACTTCTTTAAAGGGAAACTGTGTAGTCTGTGAACTGGATGGCAAAAGACTTATTTGTTTTCCATATTCCTCGTCTTCCTCTGCTATTAAACTTAGATGTATTTTTTTGGATGAACCTTTTAATTCTGTTCTTTGTCAATGTTATTATAACTGCATCTAGTACTGTTTTAAGAAAAAAAAAAAAAAAACTCCAGAAGAAATTCTAACACACTTTTTTTTTTTTTTTCAATTTAAAAAAGCTGATTTTAATTGTGGCTGTTGTTCTTCATGACCTATTGCATCTTGTGTAGGATCATGAAACTTCAGATATTGCACCGGGCAAGTGCATTTTCTATGAACTCAAGAAATTGTGCAGAAATAGATTTTGCCAGTAGGTGACACTCTTATAACATGTTTGTTTCTTCTTGCCCACTTTTCCTATTCAGCATGTCAGTAACCTGATTGAACTAAAAAATTTCTAAGGTTGTCTAAGAGATGAAGAGGAATGTATGTCCCACCTGTGCAGAAGCACTTCTTAAAATTCTGTGATTTTTACTTATGTGTGGAAAGTAGCTAACATAGCTTAGTAAGGAAATGTGGGTGGGGTATATTTAGTTTTGAAATGAAAGCATATTGTCAATTTAGAATTTTTTTTTTTTCATAAGCCAGAAAAAAGTAATAAATATTATGATTTTTCTTTTCTTCCAAGAAACATAACACATTTTAAGAACTGAAGGGTTTGTGTAAAAGAATGGCCCAGGAGCCTGTTAGAACATTCATATCATGTTTAAATGTCATAATTTTTGAGGCCTCTATTCATGCATCACTGGTGTGGAGTACTTCATTTCACTGGAGGGGAAATTCGGGGATAGGAACGCTGTAGTATGGGATCTTCAATGCACTTGATAGGCTTTGCAATTAAGTTCAGTCTTTAAGTCCTTGAGTAACTCTGAGTTCTAACTGATTTATCAGGGTAATGGGTGATGTTGCTGTAAAAATTCAGTCCAAAATTCCAAGTTCTCTAGTACGATTAGTGCCTAATCCACTGAACTACTTGTCTTCAAAACTTCCATTCTTCTCATTTCTCTCCTTTTTCACTAATTTCCTCTTAAAGCAAATAATAATGCCCATGAATTGCATGTGTGAAAATACATATGGCAAAGGGAATCTTGCAATGAAAAGGTTAAAACTGCAGCAAATAAATGTAATGAATGTTTTAATTGCAACAGCAATTGCTCCGTTCCTATATATACTTAGGTATTCCCATTTACAAGAGTAATAAAAAAGTACATACTTATGTAAATATAATTCTAAATGAAAATGTAATGTTACAGTCATCATATTTAGCACAGTTACAATGTTATTGAAAAGAAGTACTTCATGTTTTAAAAATTTGAACTGTTTACCATATGGAAGTCTTGCCTTATGTAAATGATGAAACCAAACTGGGGGGAGTATTGGACAGTATACACTAGGGGATGCTCCTCAAACGGAGTGATACATCTTTCTCTTTTTGTGTTTTAGAAACCATTTGATTTGAATTGCTCTAGAGGATAAAATAATAGCTCAGGTAAAGCAGGGTTAGTTAAACGGCACGTTCTCAAATGTAGCGTGAAATAGAAACAGGTAGTTCTGAACTAATTGTGAGGCAGGTTAGCTGGAAAGTGTGGCTAGCGAATGTGCAGGAAACACAATACAAGACATACTTTGTTATATGTCAAATCTTTATTCTGTACATTTTAAAATTGTAGCAAATCTGTGGGTTTAGGTCTACATATAGTGTACACGAATGCCAGGCTCTTCTCCGTGAAAGCAGTGATATTCATTCTTGCAGATGCCTTACTGTCCTGTCCCCGTTATCTTTTTTACAATCATCACAAACTCGTCAAAGCTGACACTTCCATCATTATTTTTGTCCAATGATTTAATTATGTTATCAAGTGAGAATGACTCCTGTTTTTATAAGAAAAGAATTAAAAAAAAAAAAGAGTGAAGTAAATAGATTGCCATGACTGTTTTCCTGTGAGGAATATTGCCAAGAAGTGATGCAGTTGTTAACAGTGCTTCTTGAAGCTGTTACTGGTAGTGTTGTATTTACCAGTTTTACTGGTTAAACTAGAAATGCAGTGCCTCCTATCGCCTGCCAAAAATGTTAACAAAGATATGATAACCATTTGAGAAATATCAAGTATTACCCAGACAGGTTACTTCAGTCTTGTGGGCTTATGGGTAAATTTGGAATTTAAGAAACGGAGCAGGTGGAATAGCTGCAGCATGTACATAGTCACAAAAAAATGAATATGTATACCACCTACTGCTTTATTAGCTACTAATTTGAGCTCTGCATACACTATTTGAAAACATGTCGCTACTTTCATTAGTCTTTGGTCCAGAACCTGAGAGTATCTTTCCCTCCCCATTTCCCCTCTTTACTAGGAATACTGTATTCATTGTGGAAAAATTTTTGCTAATGTATTAAATCTAGTTTAGATTATTAGCTCCTTTTATTTGTCGAGTCTGGTAAGAGTGCATGTAACATCCTGATGCAGTGAGTATTTGGATGACATCCCTGATAAGGCTAGCTAACGATATAAAACCAGTTTTGATTTATAATTTAAATTTTTTAAATGTTTTCTTTCTTCCTACTTTGTATATGCATGTTTTGTCATGTCCTGTTCTACTTTTATGTTGATTTATTGTGGTGCCATATATTTCTGCAAACAGAGTAGAGGCTTGAAAATGTCTGATACCCAGACAGAAAACATCAGTATTGCTTTTCCTGAACGCTTCCATTTCCCCATATCTAGGAAAACGGTGCTAAATTGTCTACAGCTAATATAAAAAGTATTATATTTCTGAATTGGCCATCACATTTCCTAGTAATTCTTGGCAATTCATTTCTGACTTTTTTAAGGGGAAAAACCTTTGTGTTTTGATCTTTTTTTTTTTTTATTAGCCAACTCATGTTAATGAAATAACTGGATTACTGCAGTTCTCAAAATACTGGATTTTTCTATGGAGGTGCAACTTCTTTCAGACCTTAAGTAAAAATTGCTTTTGTCAGCTATCCAAAACACAGTATTTAAGGATTTGTCTAGCAAAAGAATCTAAATTGAGTCCTAATCCTGTTCAGGAAAGGTCTGGCAGAGAATATATATGAAATCAGAACCTAGAATTTTTCCAGCTACAGGAAATGGGTCTTTCTCTTTCTAGCTTGGTGGCATCTCTTTTCTTTACTTGGCATCTTTCTGGAATGGCAAACCTCCTTTTATTTTGTGATGGTGGAGCTTAACCTAGAGAGAAATTGGTTCATGTGTCTTTTGAAGTTGTCCTACTGATTTACTTGGCTTATAGATTTTCATACACAATTTCTAGATTCAAGATTTATTATTTAGACTGAAACCAAAAATACTTTATAAGACTCAGATGCAATATTCTAGGTGAAACTTGGCTTACATTAAAAAGAAACCCAAACAAACCAGCTTTTTTTATATTTTTGCATTTTATTTCATAGGGCTTTGTTGTAAACTCCCTACTCAGATACCTGTTTGGAGCTACTGTTCATTAATGCGAATGAATTTTTATAGCCTGACCCTTATTTAAGGATTATTTATGGAGTCAGTGAAGCCATTAGGGCACAATAATCTGCCTTGCAACATCATTGCCTGTATTTCCTTTTTCCTATCCATTTCCTAGGAAGCACAGTGAATATAATAAGAGTGAAACTTACCTTCAGGTACTGTGCAAATTGATTCTGAAGTAGATTTTTCAGCCCACCAATGGACAGTGCACTGGTGCTACCCTCCATTAAAGCATACTGGGTAAAATACTTCAGGAGGTTATCATTGAGTAAGTGTTCCATGTTTCTCAGATGTTGTCTTGAAGAATAACTGCAAACAAAGCAGACAATAACAATCCTGTGCATCAGAATTTTGAATTACATCTGACACCCTGTTCATTGGTTTATTAACCATGTGAATGATTAATACTTAACCTAAATGAAAAGAGTTTGTTGTTGGGTTTTTTTTGTTGGTTTTTTTTTCTGTAAAACTGAATCAGATCTACCAAGAAAAAAAATAATCTTAAGTTAGGTTCGAAGATTTGAAATGCCCAGTATGTTGATATTATGCTTACCTCACTCAAAATCCAGAGCTTTCAAATGTATCCAGCAGAAGTGAGAGTCTCAGACTGGGACAACCTTTATAGTTGCTTGCATGCTCCACCCTAATTATGAAACTAGCATTTGTCATTGAGTCAGTGCACTAGTTTTACTGTGTTTTCAATAGTCAAAGGAATAGAACACTTTAGCGTAGAAATGAGTAATTTTTTTTTATCTCTGAAATGCATTGGCATCATCATCCACCGTTGCACTTAATGCAGGTTTATTTGGTCTTTATAGGCCATTCTGGAGAGGTTTTCTCTCTTAAATTTGTGTATTTTATATTTCAAGATGTACCACACCCAAAGAAGGCTGAAAAAGGCTCCTATGGGATATGTATAGCATTTGTTATTACAGTGGACTTTTGGACTTTTGGTAAATATAGATTTGTTTTTAAAAGATCCAGGTAAATAAATAAAATATGAAGAAACTGCTTGCCCTTTGTATGAGTCGATAATCACCAATGCCAAAACCAGTTCTCCAAATTTTGAGCTATTTCTTAGAACAGGAGAGTGATGAATTTCGTCTGGGATAAAATTCTGGTTGCTACTATTAAGAATCAAATCACTCCATGATGTGAATGGAAAAAGACTGAAGCATTCTAAATGGGAAAGGTGAATCTATGGTTCTGAAAAACGGTTCCTTCTTGGGAGCACCTTCATAACTGAGCATCGTGTTCTGCAGGTTCTGAAATCATGTTCCACTGATGGTCCGTGGGACATTTTTGAGTGATATTCAGCCTGTGGTTGATGGTTCATGATCCAACACTGCTGATTTTGCAACTGCTGAGTTGCTGGCTCTGGCCGTGGTTTCTACATGTGGCTTCTAATCTGCCTGATGTCTGCTGTTGCCATTTTTTGGTGCTTAGCTCCAGGCTCATTTGCTAGATCTTTCACCCTGTGCATCACTTACTGAGAATCGATCATCATGGCATTGCTTACAACTCTGAGCCAAGAGCTTTGTGGGTCTGTAGGAGATAGCTGGGTTGGAAGGGCTGTTTTTGGAATTGCAGGTGTGTGTGTCTAGGGTAAGGTAAGTAGGAGGTTTCCCGAGAAGACTAGGCAAGCTTTGCTAGATGAGTCATGTAGATACACACTTTGCATTAGCAGCCTGCTTGCATGTGCTTACACTCATTTCCCAAAGTGTCAGAGAGAAGCGTCCTCCAGAAATCATATAATTCATTCTTCCCTTTGCCCTGGAGTGGGATTTCTTATGTTGGATGTCTGCTTAACATACTAAGTGCCTTAAGTAGTGGGGACTCCACAATCACCTTCTCAGGTCCATTCGTTGTCATTCCTTATTTTACTATTAGACAGTATTACTAGTGTCCACGTGCCTTGCTGCAGTTAAGCCCTTTGCTTCTCCTGTCTCCACACATAGGGAGAATAGACCTATCATCTTCCTTCTTAAAATGGCCTTTAACATATCAGAGAAATCCCCTGTCCTCCTTTTTTGTTTCTGAAATTCTTGGTAGTTTAGTTTTCTTTTGGGAGTTGTGCTTCTTGAATCTACTTAGCTTTTCTTGACTTTCTCCAGTTGGTTCCCATCCTGCTTGAGATGCTGTGTCCAAAGCTGTACAGCTTGTTCACCACTCTGCGTGCTCATGGTGTTGCAGATTTAAATAGTGCCTGAAGCACTTCATTGATGGGGAGAACCTGTATGTCATTTTACAGGGAGGTGGCAGGCTACAGGTCTTTAATAATGGAAGACTTTGTCAAGTTTCTTGACACTTCTTTTCAAGCTTGTTGTGGGGAAGACAAATACACTGATTTCAAATTCAGCACAAAAGCTTGGCATTGGCTTGAAGATCAGAGAACTGGGGTCAGGCATCCCCCAGTCTTTGTCCAGTCCAACTGAGAGATGAAGCTGAAAACACACTTTCCTCCTGTGTTTGCTCTTTGGCTCAACAGAAAGTCAGGAGCTGCTTCTGTCATCACTAGCAGAACCTCTACTGCTGCTATGGCAGATGGTGGTAGCAGTGCAAGCAAGTCTGGGATTCCTGGTCTAGAATGCATTGTATGGGTTAGGGCAAGTCCCATACGCCAAACTGGGGCATGAACTCTATGGTTGTTCATGACAATAAGATAATCGTAAGTCCTTTTCTCTTCCTCTTCTTTCCACAAACAAAATGAAAACCAAACATCTGTCTGTTTCTCCTTCCATCCCGTTTTCCACCTTTGGTAGATGGTGAAATTTTGGTAGTATTGCATGACCAGGTGATCTGCTAAGGCTTCTGCTCCCCATCTGCTAATTCTCCTTGCCTGCAGCTCCTGCCTATGCTAGCCTCACCACACTTGCTGCTTTATCCCTTTTGGAAGCAGTGTCAGGAAGCTGGTGTGCCTGATGTCTATTGTTGACATTACAGTATTTGCAAAATTTATTTTTTTAAGTATTCAAATGACTTGTCTTTACTTGTACCAAAGGCACCTCCCTGTCTTGAAGATGTAGTAGTAAGATGCTTAGTAACATGGAAAAAGAGTTGCATTTCGAGGGATTACAACTCAAGGAATTCAGCACATTAGCCTTGTTAATTTGTTAAGGGTTCATTAAAGAACACCACCTAATTGCAAAATAGCATAACCAGTTTTACTGAAACATCTTCCCATGGAAGTGAGACACCAATGTCTGGAAATTTAGGTGACCTGCTCAAGAGTTGCACAAGAGTTGCATGCCAAATCTGGCGATGAATCCAGTCTCCTCAGATCAGCTTTATTCACAAGGAACTGTAATCTATAAAGGGCTATCTGAATGAGAGTGGCAGAGTTGGGATTTGTAGGTTGATCTCCCAACTCTTTGTCCTCTCTCATTTAGACCACAGTACCTTCCTCCAACAATTTGCGTGGCATCTCTGATCTCTGTATTGGAATTGGCAACAGACTCAGTTTGACAGGGCCCAGTACACTTTCTTTGCCAGAAGACCCCTTTGTGAGACATAAGTGCTGTTCTGAAACAGGTACAGTTTATCCAGCACAACTCAACAATGGCAGAATGATAATCCAGGGGTAAGGAATTCTGTTTGCTGGCCAAGAATTTGAACAAAAGTAGGGGAAGATAATATATTACTGTTGCCACTGTTAGATGATTATTTAGGACGAGAGGAAATGGCCTCAAGTTGAGCCAGGGGAGGTTTAATTGGATATTAGGAAAAATTTCTTTACTGAAAGAGTGGTGAAGCATTGGAACAGGCTGCCCAGGGAGGTGGGGGAGTCACCATCCCTGGAGGGGTTCAAAAAACATGTAGATGTGACACTTCAAGACATGGTCTAGTAGTCATGGTGGTGTTGGGTTGATGGTTGGACTAGATCATCTCAGAGGTCTTTTCCAACCCTAACGATTCTATGATACTATTCTGTAATGTGTGACTAGCAGATAGCAGTATTTATCTGTGCTGAAGAACAGCACTTGGTATCTAACTTTAATGTCTGTGTAGGCTGACTCCCATGTAGAAGCAGCAGTCCAGATTTGGTTACGCTGTTCTGCTGCTCTTTCTTGGATGTATGAATATATATTGTTCCTACAGTTTATGACATAATTCAATTGGGTTTGCCCTGGGCTAGAGAAATCATGTTAGTAAGCACCGTATCCTTTTGGAATTGACATTTTTATTGTAGCTTAGATACAAAGCCATTAGCAAAAAAAGAATCAAGTCGATGACCTGTTGTAAGTCTGTTTAGGGATGCACATCACACACATGTCCCTGTGATGATTGTGTGTCATTTTCTTTCAGTGATGGTGTCTGCAGATTCTATATTCACTCAAAATTGCCTATTGCTGAGTATTTCCCTAGTAAACT
>VZTL01079243.1:0-18222 GCA_013400535.1 Scopus umbretta
ACCAGCTTCTACCACAGAAGTACCACGATGTTTTATTTTTCTTATACTCTGTATTTACACATGTTCTAATCAGGTGACAGTGCAGGTGTGAAGTGTAAACGAAAGTGTATGTAGCACCCTTCGTCCTCTGCCAGAAATTGTTCTCTATCCTTAAGTATGTATTACACGTTCTGAAACTCCACCACCTACTGTTGATGATGCAACACCCATTTTCTTTACGGTGCCAGTCTCCTACCTGATGAAAGCATGAAAATTGCACCAGGACCCTCTAATCTGCCACAAAGGTTTTCAAGACTTGATTGCATAAAGCCCTGAGCAACCTTGTCTGATCTCATAGCTGACTCTGCTCTGAGCAGGAGGCTGGGTTAGAGACCTCCCAAGCACTCTTCCCACCTGAATTATTCTGTGATGGCTACAACCTTAAATTTTGCAAGGCCCCAACCCTCAGCCACGTGTGGAAACTCATCTAGCTTCTTTCCGTACCTCAGAATAGGCCTCCTTGCCTTTGCAAGCTCATAACATTATTACCTTCTAGCAGCTGTCCCTCAAGTCAGTACATGTGAATGAGTTCACCGTCTCTTATAATACCTCTTTGAGGATGCCACTAGCAGATAACTGATAAAAACCCTGCAACACAGAGGTAAATTAAAACAATCTGTTCCAGATACAGATAGAGTACTGGAACACCAGAAACCTCAGGAATTGTAACACTAAGCATCTTTATGGCTTTTTTTTTCTGCAAATATACATATTAATGAATTCATCTTGACAGAACCTGCGAGAACATATAGTTATGAGGTACCATGTCAGTGTTCAGAATTAAGAGTCACCTGGGTACATTTTCTGAAGGCAAGATTAGCTGGACCAATTGACACTATGCACTAAGATAATAATTTACAAGTTATGAAATTACCAAGTTATCAGTCATCATCATAGAACAGCCCATGTTGGAAAGGACCTTGAAAGATCATCTCGTCCAAACTTACATGGAAAATAACAGATTATGAGGGAAAAAACAGACAAGGTAAGAGAAGATGCCTCAGCATTAATGCATAAGAGATCGACACAAACACAGCTCTGCTCGTCTCTTTGCTTTGCTCCTCGCCACTTCTTCCCTGACAGCCAGTTCATACATGACTGCAGCTTTTAAGAGTCTTTCCACCCATCAATCACATCTCTATGCAAAGACTGATGAGTCACACAAGTTCTCTTGCATACCAGAAGTGGAAAAGGCAAAGTGGTAAAATCAGGTATGCCTTTCTGTTTTTGTTGACGCTGGACTGTCTACTGTGAAGACAGAAGCAAAGATGACAGTGGTAGCCAGGCACTAGTGAGCATCAGGGACATCCAGCCTGGTTGGTCGTTGGACCAAACACACATTTTAATCACAGTTTCTAGTTAGATAAATTGAAACCCCTATGCGTGCCCAAATAAACTCAAAGACATTTTACAAAGTGGCAGAGTGCCCAAAACTCTCAAACCACCAAACTCTGGGCATTACTTAACACACAGCTTAGTCACTCATACAAGACCTAGAGTAACTGGGCCTTGCAGTCTACAACTGGTGTTTGCTGTAAGGCCTAAATTCTACAACTGACTGTACGTTTGCACAGAAGGTCCTCTGAGTTTTTTTGCAGATAGAGTCTGGTCTTTTCGTAAGAGCTTTTTAAGGAACTTGCGTGTATAAATTCAAGCTAAATTATACAGAAAACATAAATACTATCATGGGATTTTATTATTTTATGTCAAAATAAGCTTCAATCTGTTAAACTTGAAAAACATTTAAATGAAGACCAGATTGTGCTCACCAACTGGATGAAGAGTACAATCACAAAATAAATCTTTTTAAAACAGTCTGAAGGAAGCAGGATGAAAATAACAATGGTTTTGAGTGTTGCATAATGTAGAATAGAGAAAGGCTACAAAACAAGCAACATTTAATTAAAAATTGTTGCAGAAGGAACTTTTTTAAGGATCTAATTTCTTCCCCTAAATCTTGCTACACATAGCCAAAAAATATACTCCACAATCTTCCTATGCCAGTGACTACCATTAAGGCAGAATAGCTTTCCTAGCTTGGACTTAGGGCACTTCCAGAGAACAGTTTAGTCATCTAAGTCAGGCGGCAGATTGACCATTAGCTTTCGTGCACTGCAACAGCTCTCTCCTTCCTTTCATTCATAGAAGTCCATGCAGCTTGGTGTCCTCATTCAGGGACCTAGGTTAGATGACTAAAATAAGGGTGTACAAATACCCCTCCTTCCACATACGGTCTCTGATTCTACCACAATAATGGCGTTGACTGGCAATAGGTAGTTAATACTTTATTGATCAGCTGAAAAAGACTATGTTTCAGAACGGGCAGAAAACTAAAATATGTGCAGATTTAGCACCAAAGTATATGGGATTTACGAAGCACTTATGAAGATGCAAGAAATACAGTGGTTTTGGTTGTCTTCAGTTGGAGGCTGATCATTTTCCATGTTGCATTCCAACAACAAAATACATATACTTAAAAGATTCCTGTTAATGTTGTCCTTCCCTTAGTATATCCATCTACAATTGTCTTAGGAGAACAACAAAGGTAAAATATTTAGAAAAAGCAGACTGAACGAGTCTGAATATATGCTAACCTGCAACAACATGCTTTCAATCTTTGGGACAAATTTCCTCCTTCGTTCATGAAACTTCATTCAGTTTAGTGGTGGTGTGTAAGTGAGCATAGAAACCTGCCTGGCACATATTAGTTTTCTGTAAATTTAACAAGATGCATCAAAGGAAGAAATACCTTCAGATGCCTCTTTACATAACATTTAAAAAAGCAATGCTTTAAATATTAGTGAGAAAACTAACACTGCTGAAGTTATCAGAAAACTGGTATGTATAGCTCATAAGTAGACAACATAAACCCACAATAAGAAAAAAAGTAGGAAAATACAGCAAATTTTGTAGGTGTGTCTACTACTTTCAATCAACTTTCACTATATGTTTCTTTATGTCTCAAGCACAGACATACTATGATTTGGTATCACTTAGTCATACTCTGTGCTTTTGATAGAATGTTTACAAGTGCCTTTTGTACACTTCCCAGCAAATATTGCTGAAAGGAGTTTATAAACCAAAGCAACAAGCTGTACAGAACAGACCATATTTTCCATCTCTTCATAAGAAGCATAGCAAGAAAAACACACGTGTTAGTAATTGGCAGTGCAGACCAGTACACAGACCTGGAATACTTAAATCCTTTTCTTTTAAGTGGCACATCTTCAAAAGAAAAACTTCTCTTAATTCCTACAGTACCAAAAAACACTAAGGCAAAAGACAGATGCATAGACTGCATTTGCTAAAAAGTTACAAAATTATGGCCAGAAGAGTGGCTTAACTTGGTATCCAGTTTCCATTTCTCCTCTGATGTCTGTAAGATGTTGGCACAATCACTTCTGGCATAGAGGTCTGACTGCCAGACCAACAAATTGCTCACTTCAATGTCTGAGCAGACCAAGAAAGCAGGTTTAACAGTAACACTGCTAGTATCACAAAAAAGCAGAAAGGCCCTTCCTTTTCGCCAAGATCATTTCAAAATAGAGACATTCTAATTTAGTGCTGGAAACTGCACTCACATATATTTTAAACTGTCACATGAAGTATTCAGAGGCTACTGTATTCTGTTCAGATTACTGCAATCTTGTAATTTCTGTATATCTACGTATATAGATATACACACACAGTTTCTAGATTAAATCTTTTAAAATATATTTTTCAATCAAAGAGTGTCACACTTGGTGTGTTCAAACAGGTGGATTGGAAAATCAGGGACTGTGATGCTCAGTTTAATAATATGGTGCTGAAAGCGCTACTCAGCTGTGCAAACAGATTTGCTAGCTCCCAAAGTTATCACAGCATGCCTTTTGAAAGCCACCAGAATGAGAAAAAGTTCACCAAAACATACTGACAAAATATTTTCTCGATTAAATAAATATGGGCACTGTGCAAATTTTTACATACTATTTCCAGTGGACTAATGTTTAGGAAAGTCAGTCACAGAACTGAACCACTATGCCAAGCACTGTATAAATACCTACCAAAAAGTGGAACCTCATCTATAAATATGAAGGGTACTGAATGAAAGTCATGTATGTATTGATGTGACAGATTTTTAAGTTTGTTGAAATGCCCCTGTTGGGCACCTGAAGTCCCTTCAAGAACAGACTTTTAATTAAGTGTACGCTTTTATTTCTAATCCTTTGTATCTTGAGAAAGACCCTCCTCTAAAATTTAGTACACATGTATTGCAGTACATTTAGCTTTGATTCACTTCCACTGACATATTGGGGGAAAAAGCTTGCTGTACACTGTCCTGATTTATGGTACTTCCTTTGTTCTTTAATTAGAGAGAATTTAACAGGTGTCAACATAAACTGAGTAGTAGGTATGAAAAAAAACCTGCACTGTCCTATTCTTACCTCTTCGCCATTACAGAATTGCTATAAACAGATGGATCTAAATGCAGCTGTGGTTTGAAGTAACATGCGCAGAGCAACTGTTAGTTGTACCATGCAGTATGACACACTGCAGTATACCCTAACCTTTTGCATTTCACTCAGGTTTGTTCTTCAGATATCCGTTCTCACGGTACAATTTGCTACTGTCTGCTAAATCACATAACGTAACCAACACCTTTTACTGAATATATTCAAGCAGGATAATTGTTGAGAGAAAGGTAGAAGAAAGAACTGAAGTTAGTTACCTCAGCGGACAGCCTAGGTGTTTATTATAAATTTAAGACAGAAGTATGTATATTGCATTACTGCTATTAGTGACCATTGGCAGCTAGATGTTTACTGTTTTCTTAGTATGTGAGGAGACAGCTCCCATGAACCACACTGCAAATGAATAATCATTAAATCATGAGATCAACTTACCAAAAATTAACCTGAACAAGAACCTGGTCTGTGTTTTTAAGACTACCACTTTGACATAGTTTTGTGATCTTGAGCCTGTAAGCCGACCTATCTGTTCCTCACTTTTCTGAGTGGTAGAAAAGTTAAAGCTGCAGAAGTGAAATATTAGGGATTATTTGTAATTCTCAAATATACATGAAAATGTTTTCTTCCACTTACATCTTTGCTTTAAAATTTTCAGAGTTTTCACAGCTTTATTTTCACTAAGGCTCATATCTGGCAAAAATCAGAGGAACGCAAGTTGATGCCTGAATTTAAGCTTGAAGTGCTGAACAGGAACAGCAATGAAACCACACCAATTATAGAAAGTCTTTAGGTAATTCATATCGCAAAATAGACTTTTTAGTATTTTGCAGGTAGCTTCCAGTGCAGAACCTAACTATGCAAAAAACCCCCACCACCATAAACAAACAAGCAAGCAAACCAGCTACAACCCCTGAAGAAACACAGGCAGGACTGCAGACAAGATTATCTAACAGCACTTTGCACAGCAAGCTTTGAAAGTTATAAGGTGGGCTTGTAGAGGCTTTATACCACCTCTGAATGAAAAAGCACAGGAAGAGCCTGTTTTTCTATGTTCAATACTATATAAAAAATTGTCATGGAGGCTCTAAAATAAAATGCATGAGATGTTAGAACTTCATCTCGAACAGTATGAATTCACTTGCTGCCAACTCTACAGAGGGAAAAATAAGAAAAGGAAGTGGAGAACATATGTTAGGCCTGACAGAAGAATCAGAGCTACCCTTCTTGAAGCAAAAATTACTTTGGCAACCGAATTAGTAAAAGGTGGTTCTCCTCTCTCTTTTGTATTTTCACCACACAGGTGACATCCAGTACTCACCGAGATTTGGCTGAGACACTGCCATAGACCTCTGTGGTATTGGTGTGGAAGTAGCTGCAGGATGGTGGCTCATGTGATTCAGCGGTTGGTTCATAGTTTTTCGAGGATCTTGCCATGTTGTAATTTTTTCTATGTGGCTGAGAAAGAAAAGATAAAACACAAGCTTAACATTAAATGCCCAAGTATATTATATACCTGGTTAGGCATAATGTCATAAAAGTCCTATATGCTTTTCTTATCCCACATTTTTCTACTCTTCTCATCTCACCCTAACCCATTTGAAATTACCTATCATCTTGTCACTTATTTCCTCTTCTGACCTTCTACCCCCGCCGTTCTAACTTTTTATGCACTACTGTTGAATAATTACTTTTACTTGAACAACTGGTAAATTCTATTATGATGAGGAAAATCTGTAATATACACTAATTTTCCAGATTATTTAATTGTCTAAAAGTTACTTACTCTTGTCCTGTCAGCCTTTTTCTACATACCCAAATATATGGCCATTCTTCATTCAGCAACGTATGGTCATTTTGCTGAGTTTTGAAAACACAAGTGTTTGTCTAGCCAAATCCAGCTGCTTTGTTTCTAACCACACCATGAAAACTAGTCTGTCTGTATGCCTCCAAGAACATCAGAATACATCCTCATTACCAAAAGGGGCAGTTTATGTCTTCATGACTCATGTGTAATCACCAATTTCTCTGTAAAGACACTAACAGTTTTTATTGCAGTGTGGTCAATGCAGGTCAACAATATATATACCACCCTAGTATGTAAACCGTCACGTACCTATATTACCCTGAAAAACTATGGAGTAGTGCATAAATCTGCATGAGATTTTACAGTGAGGTAACTATTAAGTGTGATCTCTGTAAAATATTTTTTGCCACAGAATACAGTGGTGAAGGAACTGTGGTTTTGTTACAACTGAAGTTTTCACTGAAATGCATCAGTTTTGAAAGAAACTTATCAGGACAAGGATTTTAAGGATCAGCATGTAATTCTATTTGAAATGAGAAAAGAAAATGGAACTGTCTTAAAGCCATCAGTAGTCTAGTATCTATCTAGGGACTGGCTGGTTCCACATGCTGCTTTCTGCCCAACTGACTAAGCAGGCTACTGGTTACCATCTGGACTTGGATAGGTTTTCCTCCATTAGTTTTTTGCTAGAAAACTTTTAAAAGAGCTAAGTCTTTAAGAAGAACATGTAAAGAAGGATAAAAATTTAAATATTCTGTGCCTGCAAAAAATTCCAATACACCTTTCATAAAAGCACAGTCTAATATCACCTTTACTGAACTCAGTCTCAAACTCGTCATTGGTACTTTCACCTGTGTTATTAGCATTGCCATTACTGCTGTGACCACTCCACTCATATGAAAAGATAAAAATGTTCTGCAAATTGCTATGCAAATTGCTATGCAAAGCAACCAGTCGTGAAACTGTAGCTGAAAACTAATACTACTTTTGTTCAAAATCTCTTTTATCCTTTTTATAGAGAAAACAATCTGTACTTTAATTACACATGTGAGAAGCAGGGCAATGACAACCATTTAGCAATGCTTCTTAACTTACAGAAGAACTGAAAAAGGAATTAAAAAATGTAGAGGATCATAGCTCTTAAAGAATCCAACTGCATTTAAAACAAAACAAAACCAAACAAACCACAGGAATTTTCTGTGTAAACATGGTAACTTCTCAGCAGCCATAGCCAGGATCCACGAGTGGCCTTGCTTGCCCTTCTTGGTGCCATCCTGGCAGCGTACAAACATCTCTTCTTCATTAAAAAACATGCAGACAGAGTGTCTGAAACAGAACCCTCAAATATGGCATTGATATTATGATTCAAGATCATGTAATGGCTGGTTGTTACTAGAATTTATTACTATGACCACTAAACCAATTTGGTTTTATCCAGTTATTAATGAAAAGGCTGTTAAACATTAGACAATGCTTATTTAACAACTTAATATAGTAGAATGGAAAACACAACAATTCCTAAAATCAGCACTAAGATTCTAAAATAAAGGGCTTGGTTTCAGGCCAGAGCAGCGTCCTCCCCTGCTCCTGATTTCCATTGTTTATGTAAATACCTCCCCTTTAGTTCTACATAGGTATCAGAACAGGTTATGTTAAACCTTTGCAGAAACAGGTACCAGTTCATTCCACTTGAAATGTATTAGATTTTTACTAGGATAACAGATTTTGGCCCAGTATCTTTTTATTTATACAGGAGAATAAAGTAAATGCAGCAGTGACAGAAATTAGCCTTTTTTAGATTCTTACAGCCTCCTGGGTATCAGAACTGACAAAACTCAGTTCAGAACAGGCTCTTTTTCCTTAAAGGCCTATGGGTAAAAGATTAAACATTACAGGTGGATTTCAAACACCAAAATGCAGAATGCTGTCCCAAAATTCAGGACCTTCACTATCAAAATCAAGTCAAAGGCATTTACCAGTCTACAATCACCAAATGACAGGTGCCTCCCATTCATAACCCTGTTACAAATATTCAGTAATGCACACCGTGTTGAGCAGCTAGATTAGATCCAGTCACAACGAGCAGGCGTAAGAGTAGCATTTAGCTCTGGACTGTCTGCAGGACTGGGGTTTTTTTTTAAAAAGCATGACACAGTCTACTATTAGAGTTAAGTCAGACTGAAGCTGCGATTCCATGACTGGCTGAGGACAACCCAAGTCCATGCTGCTGCTGAGAGAGAAAGTCCCACGTCCCTAGCCGTGTGTTCCCACAGCTGTTCAGTCTGCCAGATCAAGCTAAGCAAACCCTTGTGGCTAATACCAATTTCTTATTCTTTACTGTTTTGCTGGACTCTCATCCAACCAGCTGTATAGCTGCCTGAGGAAGGGAGAGGCAACCCAGAGCTGTAGTGGTGGACGAGCAGCATTTCTGATTGTGAAGCCACACCCTTCTACCAGTGTTTATTTCAACCCTGGAAAAAAAAATAATTTCGCTCATATGTGTGAAATTTCATTGTAATGAAGACTGTTTATTCAGCTCTGAAATGTGTATCTGTACACAAGAAAGAAAAAACACTATGGAGAGAACCCCTAAATATCCTTATCTGGGATTGTATCAATCCATCTGTTCCTTGTTTTATTATGTCCAGAACTCCTAATCCCAGAAGGATTTTTTTCTTGGCATACGTCGCACAGCCTACAACAATGAGACAGAAAATAAAGTTTCAGACAAAGGCAAGTAACATAGGCTAGAAATCTTGCCTTCATTGCTAAACCATACTACATGGGTGACCCGCTTGGAAGATAGTAAAATTTTTACTTCTCCCAACATCTGAGCTTTACACTGGTATTAGAAAAAGATTAAGCATTTAACTTTCAGGATCATTCAGACAATTAGGTATCTCCATTACATGCGTATGAATCCAAAGAGGAGGAGCCTCAAACTTGAAAAATATCTTGCCTAATCTATAATATTGAAGCTTCACTACAAAGCAGAGAGAATGGCTATGTAGAAATGTAATGAACTTTTAAGACTTGTTTTTCTAAGATTCTTATTTGAGGAATGTTCAAACACATGACAAAGCAGCCCCAAAATACCTATTCAATTTCTCACTTTCAAGTTTTTCAGAAGCAATCTTTGCATTTATTATTATTGATCCTAGTATCAGAACAGACTATTCCTCAACAAGGACTTCATGAATATGCAGCGTAGGAAAGAAGAAACATTCATTCTAACTTCTATTTCTGCATCACAGATGAGACTGATGGGGGGTCTTCATAACCAAACAAGAAATTTTGAAAGTAAGATTTTCAAGAATACTTAGCTGGGGGCTGACACTGTTCCCACTGAGGTTAGAGAAAGTTAAAAATTTACAACTCAAATGAGATACACATCGAGCATCTATCAGGTATGGCCCAGAACATGCCATTATTAACGCTGGCCCCAAGCTGCCCAAATCAAAGCATTCACACCCATAAAGTCCTACAATGCACAAGCTCAGTAAGTGGCAAATTGTATCTTAATGGTGGCCCCTCAACAGAAAAAAATTAAAGCAAAGCTTGGATCTAAACAACTATTTTACTAGGACTTCTTGACTCTGTTCTACCTGTTGTACTTTAGGCTTTCGTTAGATGCTTCCTGTTTGGGTGTCTGCTTCCCAATTGGAAATATCAATGTCCTTCACCATTTGTGCATTGCTGTGTACTGCATTTTTTAACTGCTGGGCTCTAATCCCCGACTTCCACTGCAGCCTTGCCAAGACAGCTCAGTTTAAATTAGCAAGCAGCAGCAGCATGAAGTATACTAATTCTCTTTCTGTTTGCACTAACTCCAATAACAATGTATCTCAGTGGGTTCTATTTTCAGACCATTTTGTTTTTTTCCCAGTATTAAGCAATTCAGATCTATTCATCTAGAAAGGTTTAAGGGGAATTGAGGAGAAAGAACTGATTTGAAATATTGTTCCGTAAGTGCACTCTCACCTGAAATAACACAAACTTAAGAGTTTGGCTAACACTGTAGTACTTGTACGGGGTCCTTGATCAGGGCTTTGTCATATGGGCCCAGAGAGTGGATTTGTGGGGTCCTTGATCAGGGCCTTGTCATATGGACGGAGAGGGGATTTTGTGACTGAGCCACATCAAAGTAAAGCTGCTTCGGGGCAAGTGGGAAGCTGGTGACTCATCAGCACCAAGAGCCCTCAGGTTCTGACTCATTAACTGCTCCAAACAGGGCCACAGCTCACACTGGGCTGGAGCAAGGCCAGTCACCCGCTTCCGGCTACACCACCATTGCTAAACATTGGGAAATCTGTTTACATCCCTGCAAGCAGAGCCAAATCATTGCCCAACTTTTTCTCTCTGTCCCTCTGTTCCTTGTAAACAAGAAAGGGACAAAAAGTAAGCTTGTCTTAAGTAACAGTCCACTCACAGTGCTTTGACACTGCATGATGTGGCAGATGTACTTTTATACAAATGGAAAGTTTTTTAAATTTAAGAAAATTACCTTGGGGCTACAACATCCCCGTCTATTGTGTGAGCTTGCTCACAGTACTGCAGTGCAATTTCTGGTAAAACTACAGCCAGAGCCAAGCCACACAGTATTTCAGTAACCACTATCATTAAGGATTTAGCAGCGAAAGAGAAATTGTGTGTCAGCCTTCAGTGCCTTAAGAAACTTTAAAACATGCTGGTATAAAACAATCTATTGACACAAACCAGAGATGCTCCAGTAACTACAGGAACAGCTTCTCCCCTCCTGCCCTGCCAGCGGCCTCGGCCATGCTCTTGAGGGGTGCTCCCTCTTGCAAGGCAAGGTGGGTTTTCTCCCCTGAGTAGGAGCTAGTAATCTTGGCCCTCTCTGATCCTGATGAAAGCAATCATTAGCATCAGAAGTCAGGTGGCCCAGTGCTCTTGAGACCATGCCCCACCACAACCCACACAAGCAGCCTGCCTTCACCATGATCACCAGTTCGGCACAGCCCCAGTGCAGCCTGAAGACAACTAGTGGAAATAAATAAGAAAAACTCACCTTCATTCTTGTTAATGCCTTCATTTGTGTAGGGACCTAAATCATAAGGGTGCTAAGCATTCAGCCCTTCAAAACTACAAGATTCAGTGGAGTTTAAAGTTATCGCTTGCTTTGCAGTATACTTTGTGAGACCAAAGGCAACATTCACAATCGGTTTTGCACCTTGTTCCTTCCCATCTTCTGCTACCTCCTCAGTTCAGTTGGTACAACTGGTCTAGGCTATGGACAACAACTCAAATCAAATGAGCCAGATTAAAAATAGACCTAATCAAAATAATTATTAATATATTGGATCAATTTAAAACAACTTAAGGGTTGGTAAAGAAGTTGGAGTGATTGGTCAAGGCAGGAACTCTCCACACTTTTCCTCATGGACTGTCACGTTCGGGCTACATAAAATGTCATGCTTTCCAGAGATAAGGCCTTCAGCAGAGACCTGCATGCAACTCCCCTCCAACAGATATTCTGACACGAGAGCTCACTGTCCCTGGACATTCATCCCTGCACTCCCAGTGCAGTTTGCCGTCTTCCTCCTTCAGTTACGCTACAGTTTTGCGGGGCTGCACTATAATCCAGATTCACGAAGTCAAATGGGTTAAAAAGAACCCTGAATAAGGAGGTAACTGTAGGCTCAAGCAGTTGCATTTGCTTACTTTTAAACATGCAAAGTCCTCTCACCTATTTTTCAGCAACTGCCTTTTACAATCTAGTAAGGTGACTTACTGCAGAGATGGAAGGAACCTGTACTATTACTATTACTGTTGTCATTTCCTTTACAAGACAAGATGGGGCCTGTCAGGATACTGCGCCCCTCAAGATCTTTAGGCACTCACTCCCTGCCCAAAAGTAGCTTAGAGGACTAACCTCACAACACAATGGGCAATTGCTAAATAGATGTGCATTTGTATGTGTTCCTGAATGCACATAAACCCATTTCTGTGAAAAAAAGAATCAAGAGTGAACTCTTTCAGTCTAATTCAAATACTCAACAACTACTGGTCTGGGAAAAGATTCATACAGTACATTCACATTTGAAAAAAAATAGCGAGTATCAAAGGCAAATCAAGACTTCATCTTGCATACACCAACTGGGAAATAATGTGTGTTAGCATACTCATTAATTATGGTGGTACCTACTAGCCTATCTTCATTTGCACCAAACAACAAATGCCCATTGTTTACTGTACACATCAGCCCTGGTACATTCATTCATCTCTAAAAAACCGTGTCAACTGCCTGAGGGCAGACAGGACACTGCCACTGAGACAGTCCCTCATTTCCTCTCCTACAGAAGAGTATTCAAATAGGGCAGCTTGCTTTCATCTTTCCCAGTACCTTTAATACAACAGTATTCTTTTACCACATCTGTCCCTTCTGCAAACAGTTCACTGGTTTTCTGTTATTCCAGGTTCAGTTCAAAATGACTTCTCATTTTAGAACTTTCAGTGCTCCTGACCCAGCCAATTTCACAATACTTCAGAATTTAATTCCCCTCCCCATGTCCTTTGCTTACCTAGCTTTGGTTTGATCGCCCTCTCTCTCCACTTTGTCTCAAGCAGAGAAGACGTTAGATTTTAGGGTGTTCTTTTGCAACTCTTTCTATTGAAAGAAACGTCCTGTATGGCTTTGCCTTGCAAGCACCCTCAAAATTCTTATATATTCTTAAATATTTTCTCCTTTGCTCTACTTTTAGACTTATTGCATGATCTAGTTCCTTTCACTAGGATTTTAACTTCACAACTGCACAAAATCAGCTTCAGATGGCATTTAGTGTAGATTATTTTAAAGATCCTACCTACTAAAAGGGAAACACAGCCAAACAGATGTGGGAGTTTGGTGAGCAGTGCTGTAGATAGGAGAGAAAGGAAATACCCTTACTAAGCAGCAGAAATAAACAAATAAAAATCTCACCTTCTTACTAAATTAATTCAGAAGGGTTAAAAAAAAAACCCAGTGTACATCTTGTATTCTCAGTGGTCAGAACAGAGATTCTTTTTCTTGGACTATAAACTCTGGCTAGCTTTTCACAGTCTGCTATATTTGAGCGAGTTGGGGAACAGTTGATTTGGGTTGTTCACAGATGAGTTTGGAAGAGTCTGGTTTGGTTTTCACTTACTGTTAGAGGCATCAGATACATAAATATGTTTCTAGCTCCAAAACAGTTTTGACATAAAAGCTATTTACAGGAGATTTTCTTTCCACTCCCCAGGTTTTACTAAATGTTGAGTATTTTACAAAATGCTTCTTCCAGGCTCCATGCGGTACAAATTCCATAGCCTTTTTAATAAATATGGCATTGTTAAAGATAATTGTAAAAGTTATTTTTCCACCTGCCATTTACTTAAAGTGAAATTTATTTTACGCCTTGCCATTTTTTTCATGTCACAGTTATTCCTTGCCAGGTGGAGTTATACAGCATTAAAAAAGACAGTGCAAAGGTAGCGGAATTAACTCACTGATTTTATCATGGTAATGTACATGGAATCAACATTTTGAAAAGCCAATCTACCCATTCCACCAGTTAAACTACATAGTACACTGAGATTTTCAAATGCTAAATGAACTCGACTGGAGTGTGAAGTCATGATTTTTTAAAACATATTTCTTGAGAACTGCTTCACTAGCCTCACATAATCTTGTTCATTTGTAAAAGTCTAGTATCATCAAAGTCTTAAAAATCTTAGCTCTTAATGGAGCTCTTTTTTAAGTGACCTTTATGTCTTACAGGCACAGGTTAGCAAAACTTAAGATATTAATTGAATGGAAATTATTTTAGCTTTAGAAACAATTACCCTATGTGTATGTGTCCAATTCCCACAGAAATTAATGGAATTTGTGTGTATATACAGGCAATACACTAACATTGTGTAAAAAAACCCAGGGTAAAGGCTGTGAAGGTCCCTCACTACACTGGATCTTTGACATCGTGCAAGTGAATAAGCATGAAAGGGAAGACCACAGAACCAGTATTGTCATTAAACAGCAAAGTCAAAAACCATCACTACAATCTAAAGAAATGAAATCTACTTAGTATGGTCTTAATTTATTAAAAAAAGAGTCACAAGATTCCAATTCACACCCCAAAAATCACATGAAGTGACTTTCAGAGGTATGATTTTACCCCCTAAGGTAAATAAATAAAAAAAAATTGTACAAGTACTGAGTCCTGTGTAACAATTAGGATGAAAAATATTACTGTGCATATAAAAATACCTTTATTTCTAACAAAACCCTCTGATCTTATTTCCTCACACACTTCAAATTGATTTCTAGGCCTAGTGTCTGTTCCTAGGAAACTTCAATACGAGAAGGGTAAGACCCACTGTGTACAGAAAAATAAAAATACTGTTTTGGGTAAAAAAATAATTCACAAATGAGTATTTTTAAATGCTTACCAACAGCAGTTACGTTTATCACTGTGTTTATAAACCTCCAAACCCACTGTTCACTAGGGAAACACCAACATCTCCCTAAGGATCACAGCAGCAGCAGTGCCACTGTAATACCACCATGAATGCCTTGCCTTAAGGTGGTTAGTTTGATCAAGGGTGGGGCCAGGAATCTCTGAAGGGGATGAAGAGGATCAAGGAAATTCTATAATTAAGTGTTATTTTACAGCAGCTTATGGCAGCTGTTGGAACCAGTGGGAGGACTGGCTGCGGGATGCCACAACAACTAGCAAAATTCTTCCTCACCAGACCGTACACAGCTTGTCACCCTCAGCACTGCCCCTGCCCCACGTCTTACCAGGGTCACCTTATACCAACACCTGCTGGTTCTGCAGACTTGGGGATGCACTTCAGTTATGGCTATCATCTTTCCAATCCTGACTGTTCATTAAAAAAAGTAAGTGAGAAACATTTTAGATTGTCTCTAGTAGGAGAACTGTACGTATGCTATATGTTCCCTTGGATATTAAAAGAGAATTTGTGAGTGCTTCTTTGTAAGAATCCTCCATTAAGGACTCAATTATTAACAAAATACTGATGGGTTAATTAATTCTCAACTTCAGGAAGCTTTAGTTTCAAAAGATGACCCGTTAGGATTGGATATATTGTAATTTATATATACAAATATTTTGTATTTCTTTGCAAGTGTTCTGTCTTCTCCCATGGCCATTATATGCATGAAAGAAGGGCAGGACGTGCTTCAATAACTGCATGAGAATACACTGTTCTGTCTGTAGTATGCAGTTGGATTCCTCCCCCTTTGTCATGCTGCTTTTCCCGTTCTCTCACCACAGACTGGAAAATTTCAAGAAATAAGTTCTGCCTCTCATCACAACATGAAAAAGCTTTACAGAAACTACAGCACTGTGTCCTAACATCATATACCCACCTGTGCATTTGATAACTGTAACTCATTAAGTAGACTGCCAACAGACCCCACAACATGGGAACTAGCTTCCGAACACGTACGACACAGTCACTTCTCTTAAAAATATAAGGTTGAAGATCATGCAATAATTTCAGTAGGATAGCCCAATTTTTATGGCTTGTCACTCGTTCACAGCTCTGTTAAATGCAAACTTAAGTGGGAATGGGACAGAGTTAAATTATGATCTGAATCACATCTTGTTAAAGACAATGAGCTTCACTCTGGCATGAGCCCATAGAGAACATGTTTGGAGAAAAATCTTTATTGGCAGAGACAGTTTACATGCCAGACTGTGCAGACAAAGCATCAATTTCAGTAGGTTTGCAGTTGTCTTAGCCTTTTCTTTTGGCTTATGTTTACACTACACACACAAAAAAAGGAATGTGAAAAGTTTAATACAATGAACCAAAATAACATACTCTGTGTTGGCTTCTTTTGGTCCTCTCATGGTTGTGCATTGTGATACCATTGTTAATTATATAATCACATACTACTTTTCCAGTGAGTGCCTGCTTTACTTACTAAGTGCATTTGACTATTCAAAGGCTCAGTTACTAACACGCTATTAAGCATTTTCTTTATCTAACATGCAGTATTTATCCCGTATTTACTGCAGAATTCTCAAACTCCGTTCTAGTGACAGATGTAATAAACTGCCTTTAAAAGATTTAAAAATCTTTAAAAATCTTTAAAATCTTTAAAAGATTTTTTCAGTTTTGCAAGGCTGTTTTTACAGATCAGGAGTACAACGTATTTAAAAGTATTCGGTAATTTCAGGGAGCACTTTGAAACATCCAGGCCCTGATCTTACAAAATAGGTCTCTCTCTTGTGTTCAAAACACAGCATCCAGTGACTTCAGCTATCACTGTGAGTGCCTGGCATATTTAGAAATCATGGGGTGGGGTGTAGGTCAGGGGGTTCTTCCTCTCAAACACATACACTCTTTCATGCAGTTAAATGGAGATAAAAATCCATTTTCACACAGCAAGTACTAAAACAGATGAACAGAAAGAGTAGAGCCTTTCTTTAGGCTATCTTGTGAAGACACAGTAATTCACAAAAATATTTTTAGCAAATGGGTAAAAATGGCAGTCCTCATAGACGACATTTATCATGTCCTTCTCTTGTAGCTTTATCACCTGTAACAACCACATTAAAAATGAATACTATCTGCAGAACAAATATTTCTCCATTAGCCTGACATTTTCCAACATCATACAAAGGAAAGTTTTTGATTGATCCGACTGACCCTGCAGCCCCATGACTGCTATTCAAAACGAAACTGAGAAAAATATTTGGAAATACGAGGGCAGGGCCAGGCCGCTCCTTTCAGCAGGACGCCGATGCCAGAACAGCTTAAACTGTGAGATGGCTGGGTTAGTTTCAGTGTATTTCATATTCAGTTGTTGCCCAGCATTTCTGACAGAGGAGGGGATAAGGGGAAAAAATCTACAGCGGTATTTTAATTTTATTCCAAAACCAGACACCAACAAACTTTACTAGATTTTTAGTAGGAAGAACTTTTACAACTTTCCTCTCTTAAGTGGAAGACATTTGCCTATTCTTAGGGCACTCTTCAAAGCACTCACTGGCACTTAAGAGTAAGCTAGAGTAGCTAGTCCACGTCTACAGCTGCTGCAAAGCAATCCTGGTGGCCCCTACTGACACCCTTGAAACAACTGGCGGTAGGCAGCCAGGACAGCTGTTAAGTATTATTTTCTAGCTTCAGAATTTTAATTACGTGCTGACATTATTCACTGTTAATCAGGAAAGCAAAAAAGTTTGCCTTATTCAAAGCCAAAATGTTAGTAACATTTTGCAAAAGATCACGCGCACAGTATATACATACAAAGAGAAAATACCCATTAGGCGGAAGTGCTTAAAGCTGCATGCTATTCATTTCATTTATACTGTTCAACGGCTGGAAAGACTAAGGATTTTATCTTTCATTATATCACTAAAAGCACACAAACACATATAAAACTCAGTATCTCTCAATCACTTCTCCTTTGAAAGTACAGAAATTAATAACTAACAGTCAATAGTTCAACTATTCATTACAACTATTTATGTAGCAGGTTCAAGTGACTGTCTACAGTATTTCAACCTGCCAGTTTAGATAATAAAATTCATGGCACTTGCTTTTTCAGACACCAGTAATGTTTCATGAAAATTTCATGAACCTTTAACAGGGAGACAAAATGTAATTATTAAACTCATTGAACCATGGACTTTGTTCTCCTACTGCATGTTCATCGTAATTTCTAATCTTGAAGCTGGAACACTATATAAGTATTTGAATATTTATTATCCTATGCTAAGTACTAATTAAAATAACTTCTTCAGTGAAAAGAGTTGCTCTTTTCCTGAATTAGTTTCAGCATTATTTGCTACTGTGAGGAGAACTTTGTCCTGCTAAGCTTCCATGTAACTGACCGATTCCATTGTTGGTATACACTGAGGACTTAAAAAACATTAAACTAGTTATACAAATGGAAACAAAACACCCTTTGAGTACTATTGA